>LDDX01000232.1:860753-1093252 GCA_012184315.1 Arthrobotrys entomopaga
TTACAACCCATTTCTTATGCGACTTGGCAAATTATATCGGATTCAAAGGAACAGTCGGGATGCTATTGATACCTGTATATATAACATGGTATTCATGACGGCATCCAGAGATTATAAAGCGTCTTGTTCTGGCTATAACTGATAGATTCACCAGTATAAATAATAATTAAATATATTAATAATAATATTAATATAATACTAAAATACTAGAATTTTTTGAATATATATTGCGTTTCAGTGTGTAACATCATATAGGATTGGATATTTGTCACTGGGGAATTGTAAAGCCCATGCTTAAAGCGCAGTCTCAGGCGTCGAGAGAGGTACCTTTCGCTGAACGAAAAATGTTAACCAATCAAATGGCAATTTCGGAGCCTTTCTTGACAAAGTCCGAGTGAAAGGCCTCAAGGGAGCTTGAGCTTGGTCGAGCCTGAGCGGATATCACAGCGCTCCTGCAGCATCCGCGGTAGGAGTCTCAGGGTACAGGACAATCTAAGCTTAAGCTTACAAGCTTCTTCCGATTTCCCTTGCTTTTGCAGCTCTGGAACGTTCTAACCTGTATCGGATGAGCTTCCAACGGCTAGTATACATACGTATGCATACTTCAAGTACTTAAGTAGCTAAAAAGAACATGTTCCTTTCAGATGCAGATGGCCGCCAGCTAGCTGTCCTTCTCGTATGCATGCCGCATGTTATCACTGATGATGATGGACCTGAATGGGGATGGGGATGGGGATGAGGGATGAGGGATGCATGGCTATGCGATGTCCCTTCGCACCGAATACCGCATTTCAACTCACACACATCACATCACATCACGCCCCTTCGACCAGCGAACCAGTTGAATTGCACGATTTTTATGTAAACAAATACAAAACAGCCGAATGCATAACGCATGAAACTACTTATCCATCGCCACTGCACGGGTCCGTTTCCAGTCGAAGAGAGCACATGTGAACGTACGTTCGATTCAAACAAATAAACATAGCTTCGTCCAATAAGAAATCCGCGGTATCGACTATCTAGTAGGATGACGCAGCTCTTGCTGAGTAAAAGAAAGACTGCACTTGGAATAGTCGCGAGAACGAAACGAACCGGCTGGAAAGTGTAATTATCCTCTTATTGTATAAGAAAGGGTAGGTACTCCGTACATGTACTACTTTCTTGTCAAATACTTTGAAGAAATGCTCTCAGGATAATAATAATAATAACATTTAAAATATCTTTCATCCTCCTCTTCTCCTTCACTCCAAGCTTGCCCACCCCATCCGGTCTCATGAGCTCAAAGGAAAGGGATCCAAAAAACAAAAATAAGTAGCTCGTGTCTTAAGTTGCTCTCTCCTCTAAAATTTCCGACATACCGATTTGGGACCGAACTGTTTACCAACCGCGCGCCGGATCATTCGATTCGCACCCTTTTCTTCCCCCCAGGTACTGAGCTAGCTGGGTAAGTAGCTAGCTATTCCTGCTCCATTCTAGCCACCACCTTATTGACAACTTCCAAGCTCAGGGACCGTCGCAAGGGGAGCTTGGGGGAAAATTTTCAATTTTCAATATTCCTTCCAACCATTTTCATCAACTCTCTCTAATTATTCCGGCTCTATTCTTCTTACATTCAAGTTATTAATTTGGGGAAGAGGAGGTTGTGCGGTTTTGCCTTCAAATCAATCGACTGCATTACATATACACGTGCCCACCTGAGCTGAGCTGCGCTGCGGAATTACGACACCCATTTGCATTCCCCAAATCCTGCCCTCTCAACGGCCAGCCGCCCTTGCCTGCAGCTCATCGAAAACAGCTCCATCTCCATTTCTCTCTCCTCGTTGCCCACCAACCGACCAGATAGTCTAGAAGGTTGTCGCCTAAAAAATATCCAGTCCGCCGGGACAGAAGCATAGCTGTCGGTCGGACAAGCTACAGCTGCTGTCCATCGCTCGAGCTCGCGCGACGGCCATACTTTATAAAAAGCGCTCACGAGCCTCGAGTTATTCAGGCTACATCTCGGGAAACACGAAAAAACCCAATCCAGTCGCACTCGTCGCACACCCGACATCGACACAAGAAAGAGTCACCAGCAGTAACCTCTCGTCACGGTTAGCGACCGCTGCGTCGCCCGTAGCCGTCGAGAAAAAAAGAAAGAAAGAAAGAAAGACAGGAGAGAAGTAAGAAGGGGGGGAACCGAAAGGGTAGGACAGCGACCGGAGTACTGCTTTTTCTGGGCTGTATATCAAAAAAAAGTAGTCATGTCATCACCCAGCGGTCCTCGAAGAATCATCCACTCTCGCAATTTCACCGACCGAACCAGCTTGGACGCCATCACCGAATACACCAAAAACATTCTCCTCGATCGCGAAAGACACCACCATTCTTCAACCTACAACGCTTCGACTGCCTCTTCGTTCGACGGCCGGGGTAGCAGTGCTGTTTCTTCGACGGCGGACGTTGGGGATAGAGCGTCCAGTCCGGCGCACGAGGTCCACTGCTGTTGCGGCCAGAAGAGTTGCGAAGCCAGGGCCAAGAACATTTCTGTGCTATCGGAGCTTGAGGAGAATCTGCAGACAGCAGCTCAGTTAGGACAGGTGAGTGTTTTTTTTATACGGTCGTCGTCAATTGGTTGTTTTTGATCGATTTGCACTGCGGCCCCAAGCGACCGACAGACGGACGGAGCAACATTCCAGTTGTCTGCAGCGGTCGTGCATCGTGCGTACTCCTTCTCTTTTATTTCATGCATAACCGATTGGAATGCCAACGGTTTTTTCTGTTTCTTCTATACCTATCCGCATTCGCGAGCGATTACTTCTCGAACATTTCAGAGCATTCTATTTCTCCGAGTGCGAACTCTCGTTTCTTTTCCTCTTGGCTGGAGGGGGGGAGAAATTTGCTGTGCGACAGGTCTTGCCCCATTCGTGACGGCTAAGAGGAGCGTTTAATTTCCTGTGCATCTCGCCATCATTCGCCGTTCCCCTCGCTCGACTCGGACTCTCTTGTTTTTGTCTGTTGTTTGCTCAACAAGATAAAATGACGAGACCGAAGGAGAAAGCCAGCCCAGCCTAATTGCATCGATGCGATTCGATACGAATAGCCAGGTTCGATGGGCGGTCTGCAGCAGCTGCTGCAGGTCGAGAGAGGAAGAAAGGGAAAAAGGATGTATAGCTCGTTCTGAGATTGGTGCAGAGGATGGTGTCTGTCTGTCTGTCTGCATGCACGTCGCTTCGTCCCATCACATAATTTTCTGCTAGCTAGCCTGTCCAGAACGACTATGCCCGATGAAGCCATAGTCAGAGTTCGTTTGAATTGGTTCCTGAATATCGCCAGGCATGGTTCTGTTCTTTTGGCTTCCCACCACCAAAAAAATCCGAAATTAATATTGCGGATTTGCATGACCAGCTAACTACTTAGCTCCTGGCTGTCCTTTCCCTTGTTATTTCTTTTCTGACGTCGCTTCCTTTTTCCGTTCCTCTGCATATTAATTATCAGGCAAGGAGAGAAAGAATAGGGCTGTGGCCCGCCCTTTTCTTAGCTCTGTTCTCTCTTTCTCTTTGATATATTTTAATATTCTTGCACCCGATCCGACTTGGAAAAGCTCGTTTTGGCCCTCTCCAGCCAGCCCACCTTTCAAAGCCATTTATATCAACTTTTTTTTTTCAAGCGAATATTGCCGCTCCCCTCCAGCCGTTATTTACCTTTACGGTATAAACAACCTTTAACTCAACCAGAAATTGCGGGCCATTATCCCGCTGCCATGGATGCCCGTGGTCGCGGGGTAGTTCATCATTATTATTGTTAAACCCCTCCGTAATCAGTAAACAAAATATCCCCTCTTCCCTTTCCGTTCATATTAATGTCTTATCTTTTCATGTTACTTTTTTTCGTGTTAAAAAATTTTCAGCTTTGTGTTTATCAAATCGAGAAGGAGCGAGAAACCTCATTGTCTAAGCTTCAGCGAAGCGATGAGATGAGCTCTTCGTCACGATGCGGTTCCGAGACCCAAATTTAAGTAGACCGGCAGGACTAACCATGCCTTCAATCCTCTTCCAGGCTCTCCTACGACAAGCTGATGAGGCCGAGAAGATTCGGTCCGAGATGGCTTCGAAAATCAGCAAACTCGAAGAACAGAATAAACACTTGGAAATCCAAAATACATTGTCGATAGATCGAAACCGGGATCTTTTGAGCGTGAGTCCTTCCCATTCGAATATTTTATATATCTGCATTCCTCGACCTGCGGCATGCTGTCGTCGTGCAGGAGAAACCGAACAATGCATGTGTATCAACTGGAAAAGTAAAGAGACTAATTCCGTGGAATGTGTTGCGTAGACCCTTGAGACGTTGAATGAGTCGGTGGCACAGGCCGACACAAAGGTCAGGGAATTGACCGCAGATATCGATGACACCAGAGCCGAACTCGACCGTGTCAGTGCCAGGGCCGCTCGTGCTGAAATCCTTGAAGCTCAGCTTAGCGTCCTGGAAACCGAACAGGAGGACCTCAGGAGAAATCTATCAATAACACTAGAAGACGAACGTAATGCCGCTGCACGATGGCAAAGAGCTGAGCGACAGGTTGTCGACCTGCAGGAGGAATACAGCAAGTTGGAGGCGGAATACATGCAAGAGAAGGTCAAGACTCAAAAACTCGCCAGCAAGATATCATCCAGGAAATCTATCAGAGAACTTCACTTTCCAGCCTCAAAAATGGAAGGCGCAGCGATATCGAATTTTATGAAGGAGATTCTTCAGGACAACCAACAATTACAAGCTGGAACCGCTGAATTGCGTCAGATGCTCATGATTGCTCAGGACGAAATTGGAGCTCTGAGGGAACAAGTCCTGCTCACCCAGAGACCGGAGCCAAATGAACTCGGCCGATCCCCACTCTCATACGAATTTGATGGATACCGAAAACTCTCACAAGAACTGCACGTTCATCACCACCACCATGTATTGACGCCGAAGGAGAAGGGCAGCGTTCGCAAAGTCAAGAGACGGACCAAAGGGGGCAAGACCTCCAACCCGTCAAGTCCTAAACCTCCTCCCGTTTGGACCGCCTTTGAGCAAACCACGCCCACCTCAAAGCGATCATCTGTTCAATCGAATACTTTTGGTAGTCATACTCGCACATCCTCGGTTCCAAACACCGTTGTTTCGGAAACCGCTCCTTCAACGTTCCGAGATTCCTCCATCTTTGATCGCAGTTTCACCATTGACGACTCAAGACCTACTAGTGCTGGGTCTTTGGGGACGGGAACACCAATCAGTCCGATCCCGACGGAGAAGAAGAGAAACCACGGACGGAATCATTCCAACTTTAACCCGCCGCCATTTGGAGCATTGGACGAAGAAGAATTCCCAGATGCTCATGCTCCGACTGAGTCTGTCGGTGATGTTTCGCCAACGGAGGAGCTTGAGCCAACCGTTTCTGAGGACTCTCCTCAGTTCCATGCTGATATCACACCACAAAATGAGGAAGAGGAGTCATCCGATATCCCGGATGCTTTTGAACTCAGCACTCCTTCCCCATTTCTTGCTACCACCATCCCAGGAAGAAGACTCGTCCGTTCTAGTTCGCATGAATCTCTTCTTGCCCCGGAGACTGCTCCTATCGACATCTTTATGACACCAAAGGGAGAACGGGCACCGATTCCAATCTCATCATCTTCCAATGCGTTCAGCACGTTAGAGGCGATTATGACTCCCGTAACTGCTCAGAACTCGCCGGCAAGATATAGCTCGTCCACGTATAATCGTCTTCTCCTCTCCTCGGTCGGAGGACACTCACCTAGAGTACCACCCGCCGCACCTAAACCGCAACGTGGTGTTGGTTCTTGGTTTTGGAACAAATTCAGCTCCGGATCCAAGACACCGGTTCCAGAATCGGCATCGTCCAGCCTCGCTCGTCATGTCGAAGGTACCGATGATAGCAGTATAGCCACCGCAAGCGAGACCGGTTCCACAAAGTCTGCGGCTAGCTCTATCAAAAATATTTCTTCCTCTCCCGCCAAAAAGGCCATGCGACCGCCACCTGGTTTGATGCCCATGAAATCCTCACCGGTGGTATTAGCGACTGCTGTCGATGAGGAGTCATTGGCAGAAGTTTTGGCCGAGTAGGATCGATTAGGCTTGCCTATGATGCCTCATGAAAAATTACGGAGAAATGTTTCACTTGAAGCAAAGGTACAATCGCGAGAGAGCGCGGAAATGGGATGGCTCCCGAAGATTGCCTTGAAGAGTCCATTAGACCAAGATTCTTTAGCCGATGCCTTATCCGACGACGTTACGCGAGAAGAGCTATGACGGACATGATCGCTTTCCGATGCTACATCCAGCATCACGTCTACACGAACATGGGAATTCTTAAAAGAAGTAGGTTTGACGAATCCAACTAAACCGACTCTTGGAAGTCAAAATCAACAGTCGCAGAATATCCGACGCTCGATGACCCACTTGCTCATCAAATTTTTCACTTACACGTTCTGATCAGAAACAGGACATCTCCTTTCTGTCTTAATATACTAAAGTAGTCTTTCTTTGTTTTTTTGACTCCCCATGAGGGACTTGTTATACCCAAATGGCGTTCTTATAGCGGCGTTTATCGAGCGGGGAAGTGGAAGGAAGCCTTTTTTTTGGTTTTATGATTGGTTTTCTTTTATTACTCTTTTTACCTGCAGAATTATTGCAGACGGATAAAATACCCATATTACTTTTTTTTTCCTTTTTTAACTATTTTTCGATTCGTGTATCCACCTTTTTCCTTTTTTTTTTCTATCGTTTTTTTATAATTTTGGGGTTATAGTATAGGTATAGGTTCCAGCATTATAATTAACAGAATAATGCTATTACATGCTGCATGCAATACACAGCGAGAGTTTCATTTGTTGTGAGTCGAATCGAAGTATTTTATTATCTCATATATATATATATATATAGAAATGATACTTATTTTTTTTCTCTTAATATAATATAACATGTAGTGATGCTAAATACTCAAGTAGTTAAGTAGATGACACGATCATACATCTCGATTACTCAAATAGCTTGATGGACTTTGGTCTTATTTGGTCTCGTTCCCGTCTTAAGATCTTGTTCTTGGATTGAGTCAAACTTGAAGTCTTTATAAGTACTCAAGTACTTGTATAAATATTATCGGTGCAATGCCGTTCATGCTGTTAACTATGGACTACTTTACTGTAAATAACTACATCCATATGCATCTATAAATATTCATGGATTGTATCAACCAAGGACGATAGACTAAAATTCTTAGGAATCCATAAGCTACTTTAATATATATAATCCCATCATGTCTCTGTTGACATCAATATTTATGTACTAATATATATATATATACATTAATATTCATCTTTAAGTATATATACCTGTACCTTTTAAGACTTAGTACAGTTATGTTCGAGTTCACGCCGAATGTTAATTAACTTTCGGATACCAGACTCGAGTCGATATACTCTGATCAACTACTTTTTTTTAAAAAAAAAAAAATTGGAAAATTACTTTGACTGCATGCATCGAGTATCGCATCTAACCCTTTAACTGACCTTTGATATATATCTTACTACAGCGAGAAATCCTGGAGGGGAGATGCCTTACATGTAAAAGGAAAGAAAAAAAATGACAAGAAAATGGCCATTATGATAGATAATAATCCTTACGATGCTTACGATGAATTCTTCCCCCTTAAACCTCCCTCATCTTTACCAAGAGAAAAATAACAACCTGTAACGAAACTAAAATCCGTAAAGCTAGATATAAAGAGCCGATAACGCTGGAACAAAAATGATTATCCTAGGGAAAGAACAAAGAAGAAAGATCACGATGCCTTTTGAAGAGAGAGAGAAAAAAAAAAAGCTATCTAACATATGAGCGAGAGAGGGTCATCCTCAACCTCACTACAGATTCGACAGAAGATAATCAACCGCACCCTGAACACTACCCCCACTTCTTCGTAATGCCGTTACATTTCTATCAAAATCGAAGAACCCCATATCGTTCAACTATATCAATATTAGCACATTTCTTATCCCCATCCCTGACAAAGCACCCGGGTGGTTTTGATCGAATGAACATACCTGTCTTAGCTGATCTGCGTATCTTTCTTCTGGAGGTCTGTTATCGACGGGTGCAGGTGGCGCCCCAAAGCCGCCGCCTAACCCTCCCAACCCTCCCAGCCCTCCGGCCCCCTCGCCTCCAGGTGCCATACCCAATATTTGCATCATATTTTGTAGCTGGTTTAGATCCATATTTGGCATGAAGGGGTTGAGCGGATTCTGGGGTTGCTGCGGTTGTTGCTGCGGTTGATCTCCACCGGTTGTTTGAGCTCCAGCGGCTGGTGTCTGCGTTTGAGTCTGGCCTGGTGCCTGCGGTGGTCGCATACCGCCAAACAATGCAGGATTCAAAAACATGAACGGGTTGGCCTGGTTGCCCGCAGCTCCACCGGTAGGAGGCTGTGGAGGTGTTCCGAATGGAGAGCCAGCGTTTCCCGCATTTCCGAGAGGATTAAACAATGCAGCGAAGGGATTCGTTGGTGGGGTTGCAGGATTTTGTCCTGCACCGGCACCGGTACCAGCTGCTCCTGTTGTCTGCCCGGTTTGCCCTTGAGCTTGCTGATCCGCCGGTGTCTGGTCGGTCACGCCGGGAGCTGGGAAAGCGCCAGCGCCACCTCCAAGTCCACCTCTTCCAAATGGGCCTGCCCCCATCATTCGCTGAAATTGAGACATCTGTCTGATGATAGTAGGGTCGGTCATCATCGCTCTGAATTCCTCTGATTGCATCATGCGTCGTGCGTCGGGTCCCATAGCTTGCAGCATGGGATTAGATTGTATCAAAGAGTCGAGCAGGGCCGGATTCTGTAGAAGGGCATTCATGGAAGCGCGTACTTCAGGCGATTCCAGCATTCCGAGCATTTGCTAAATCAAGAGTGCCTGTCAGCATAATATTCCGTGCATGTTGATGCTCAGAGGCAAGTTCATGCGTAGGGCCGATCGGCGGGGTATACACACTTCTGGATCTGGTGGGGCTCCCATCTGTGGCATCGATTATTAGCATCTAGATAAATATATAGCACATGAAGGGCCTAGAGCAAACATTGATAGGATAGCTGTGAAAAAAATAGAAGATGAACTTACCCCGCCATCAGGCCCGAAGAAATCAGCGGAAGGTAACGGTATGTGGTTCGTGAGTCTGGAAAGTGGATTCGTGCCAGTACCTGCAGCCATACTGGGTAGCTGTGGTGTCTGATTCGGTGTGCTCCCACCAGCGCTTCCAGCCGCCCCTGTTCCACTTGTAGACGCACTGCTTCCTCCCACATTGCCTCTTGCTGCAGAGGCAGTGCTCGCTGCACCTTTGACGAGGTGAACAGTATGCCCGGATTGGATCTTATAGCTATCAACAGTCTGATCGTCTTTCAAAACACGGCCAGAATAGATTAGCCTCTGCCGGTCAGCGGGTATCGATGAGGGCTCTGAGAGCTTCTCCTTCAGTTCCTTGACAGTGATAAAGCGGTTGACGGTCATGGGAATTTTATTATCAGCGATGGATTTAACGGTGAAAGAGATGCTCTCCTCATCTTTCTCTTGAGTATTGTCTGTGCTAGCAGGCTCGGCCGCAGCTGAAGGCTCTGGAGGCGGGGCATCTTTAGCAGGTGTTTCTGACGAGGACATGATTACTTGCAGCAGTATCGGGTGGAGTAGCTTGATCGATGTGCAGTAGACAGCTATGGAAGAAGTTAGATCGAAATGCGATGTATCTAGAGAAGACAAGAAGGCGATGCCTTGAGCGCGAGGTGGGAGATGGGATGATCCTGGAGGAAGGAGGTTGGTCGGTTGCCGGTTGGTTGGTTGGGCTGCCGCAGCATGATGAAATCGAAGGCAATCGATGCCGGTGGAAGTGTGTTGTCGTGGTGTGTTGCCGCGTTGTGGCTCGGCAGAGTGGCCGGGGGGCCGATCCCACAACGTCAAGCTCAACACACGACGAGGACCCTATATTCCTCGATGGATTCATGTCATCCTACTATCATGATAGCATGATATCATACTACCATTCTATAAACATAGGACCTATTTACATGAAGAAGGGGACTCGGTTTCGAAACGCTACAAACAAAGTCTCATAGCCACGTAAGAACCGTTTTCACCGCTGCCTTTCCCTTGATAGCATAGACTTGCCAAGTCTATACTAAAACCTCCCGTATTCAAACTGATAATTACAATACCTATGGGAGCCTGAAACCGTTCCTGTTACTGTGTGAGACCCGCAAGGCGCAGGTACATTGTTTCCCAGTCCTGACATAACATCCGTCCAGTTAACCGCCTTATCGGTTCCATAATTCTTTTTTACGATGAACCATGGCGCAGGAGAGCTGTCGAGTTCTCCTCAAGCAAAAACTCCAAAAGTGAGACTCACGGCATGTCACATGTTGGGATGGGAATTTCAAATTGATTTCATTCTGAGAATAGCTGATTGTCATGAACCCTAAGATCCTTTGGCAACCGCCTTGTTTTTTTATTTGGTATATTTGATTTCTTCTAGCCAGCCAATAACGCTAGAGGAAGGAAGGAGAGTTATATTGAGACTCGGGGGGATGGATGCCACTGCGAGCCGGATAAACAGAAAGAAAACCGGTAACGAAAAACAAAATGATCGCTAAACATCAAAAAACGTCGAAGGCAAAGCAGGACGCTGGGTATGATAAAAGAAACATGACCCTGTTACCGTCTCTTTGAAGCCATAAAAATGTACAAAAATTATTCCCAAGAAAATAGAATGAAATACAAGAAAATGGTATCATGTTCTACAAAAACCATCCCAAGTTTCGTCTATGTCACTTGCGGCATCGCAAAGTGGGAGACAGAAATAAAAGGAAATTTCCATGTTGCTCGAAATCAGATGTCGCATCCTGACTGTGAGAAATCGATGAATGCTGTGAGAAGGCCGAGAAATCCGTCATGTAGAAGTAATATTATCGCTACCCAAAAGGAAAATGATTTTAAAAGCCGCCCGTCTCCAGATGCGCCGTTGTAAAAAAAAAATGGTCCCAAATGAGAAATTGTTAAAGAGAGTAAGAATCGAAAGAGGAGAAGTTGAGATTTGCGTTTATGCATTGCTGCCTCCTTGGTTCTTCCCTTTTGTGGGTACTTTCCACGGCATACAAATTATTTCTCCTTCATTCTGAGCCCAAATGTAGACGGCGCCGCCCACGAGATAGTATATCGCAGCATTTGTTCCCTGGTATAGAAGTATCGCGATAAGAGCAACAATTGGAATGGCGACAAGGCGGGCAACTATGCTTCTATGGAAAGCTGTTCCAGGGATGAGTAATGGGAATGGATATTCCCATGCTAGCATGAAAAGACCGGCGACAACGTTGAGTGTTTGTAATATCGGAGCGGGTGTAACAATTGGGTTGAGAGATTTGGTCCACATGTCCCAGAAAATCTTGGGCCAGAAGTATCCATGGACACCGGCAGCTACTTGGTCTGAAATTTATGTTAGTATTTACTTGATAAATTGGGCCAGTTGGAGCAAGAATTATACTTACAGGCAGCAGCGGTCATGACGATCAATCGAGCGAGATGGTTCTTGATGAGCTTGCCCATTTTGAGCGTTTTAAGAGATACTCTTCTTTCTTCGTTCTAAGGATATCCAAGTACGGTGTTTCAAGTGAGCGGTGACTGCACACTCGAGCCTTTTAATATTCGATGCTTTCCGAATCGAGGTCGATTGTCAATGTGTTTGATGTTGGGCTTTCTTTTGTTTTATCGTTCCGGACGAAATATGAATTCCTGATTCCAACAAAATGAAAGTTTAGAAACTGAGATCAAAATTAGATCGGAGACGAGGACCAACAGTTGGGTCCAAGGAGGATAATAAGGTTATGAAGGGGAGGAGGAGGAGGCGTGGTGTGGTTAAACACAGTTCGGGTACTACTCTTGTTCAACTTCAACAAGACCACGGTGATAGGAAGCATGTCACAGGGAATAGAAGCAACAACCAAGAAGACATGAATTTTCGGGCAGCCTGGACGGTTATATGCAAAATGCGCCCAAAAATAAAAGAAGCCCAAAAAAGAAAAGAAGAGTGTCTATTCCCAGTCTCTGGGAATTCACTCGTCCTCTGCAGAAAAGCGGTCCATTAAGCGAATGGCCATGGTCGTTGCCTCTGTGATCAAAAGTATAACAAGCAGATGTACATGGGTGGAGAGTGGTCTATCGTGACCTGGGCAGCCGCCGACATTAGTCCGCTTTTGGGGCCAGGGTCCCTCCATCTCAACGATTGCCCATCATCATCCGGGCGCCTAATTGGTGAGAAAGTGTGCGAAAGGAAATCAAATGGACTAACCTTTGGACAAACGGACAAGATACTAAAAAAAGTGCGCCACAAAAGTATTCTGGTTCACTTGGTCGATGCCTGTGCGTATGTAGATGCGGGTCGGGAAATCGGAATTTGCTGAAAAGAAAGTGGTGATAGTCTAGAAAGTCTATCGAAAAATGAAAATGAAAGAAATTCGTTTTTAAACAAAAAAGAATGTTTAGAAAGAAAGAAAGAATATCAGGGAGAGCTGGCTCTACTACCTGATCTGTCCGTCCCAGACAAGACTTCGAAGGGAATTGACTAAAAGAGAGAGAAAGAGAGAACCGGTCTATCTCGAAGCGCAGTGTGGTGAGCTGGAAAAGAGAGCACAGAGAAGGTGGAGAAGACCGATATTAGTTATATTCGCTGGATGGCTTGCATTATGGTTCTGCCAGTGACGGTGCCCGTTTAAGCGCTTGACAGGCCTGTGACAAGCTTTGGGGTCTTCTTAGCCATTCTATTGGCTAGTGCAGGGGTTGAGACAAGGATCTCGGCGAGGGGCTCGTAGCCAGCCATTCCCCGAAGAGAGACCGGTGTGGTAGCAGGGGTACATTTTTTTCAGGAACAGCTCGAGTTTCCTGCTGTTTCCATTGGTGTTTTATCCTCCACCTCGCTGCGGGTCGGTGGGGAGCCATCACACCGTGCGCCACTGCTGCACTTCTTGAGAGAGAGAACACTTGCATGCTGCCGCTCGAGATCCGGCCGAAAGATTGCGAGATTGTTGAGGTTTTCTCGTTGGCCGGAATAACGGCTTATTTGCAGAGCTTCTTTTTGACCGGTTCCATGGCATTACTCGTGCTGCTCTGACAGTGCCTTCGCAGGCAACTTGAAGATGTTGGGGTCGAGTTCGGAATTCGGCTATCGAGCCAAGTATGAAGTTTCGTTTCGTTACTCGACAGAACATCTCTAGAATCCTGCTATCTCGGGGCTCTGCTATGCTTTCCTATTCTTGCTTCCCTACTTTTAGGAGCGGGCTTTATTCTACTTTGGTCATTGTACGGTGCCGAAACGGGATCTGGTACAGCTGCCGTTTGGTGCAGGTGCTTCGTTTCACGGAGCGAAGAAACAAGAGTATAAACAGTCCAGCACAAATTGGGCCACTACATTCACCGTAGCAAATATACTAGTTGAGCTCTTGACATCATTGCCCGGACGCTATGCTTGCTTTCTCAGGTAGCGAGGTTCGAGTTTCGATGGGCCAGATCGAGTAACCGGGAGTACTTCCACGGGCTTGTCATCTCTATCAGAAACGGAGAGAGTTCTGGATTTGGGTGGCCCCAAGTTCAAGATATCGCTCAAAACGTTGCGAACTTCAGCAGCAACTATATTGAATCTGTATTATACCTTCAGCAACCAACAAGCACGATCCACATCCGAACATTTTCAGGGACGAGCACCCACCGTTTAAACAAGATCCATAGCTACGGAAAATATTGACAGCCGGCTTGTTCGAAAGGGCGCCTATCACGGCTTGTAACGATTTGAAATCGGAGTGGCCCGATAGTCATCCTACATTGAGCCCACTGTCATTCGATACCAACATGATTATAGCCCGATTATGATTCTCCAAGATTGTACCGCAATCTTGCCTCAGACCTTAGTGGCTCGATATAGTGATTGCTGTATCATGATATCAAGCAAAATGCCATACGCATTAAATCCTTCTCTAGACTAATTAAATCCCCCCCCTAAATCTTCCGCTATTTTTTCTTTGCGATTGCTTACTCGGAATGAGGCTAGCCCCATTCACTCAACTCTTGCTCTTTCTGATTCAGGAGAGATCGCGATCTTTGAATCTTAAAAGTTCGATATTATTGGCATGGGAAGCGCCACCCTGTCGAATCTTCCATCGTTGTCGCGGACACCAGAACCTCGGGTTGGAAATCGGGATAATGATGGAGGGACGGTCTTGAGCCCTATAGGACCAATCTACTCCGTGATTACCATGCCCGATTTGGAGATTTTTCAGTCTTCGTCATCTGCTCGCAGTGCATAATTGGAATTATCAAGGAAATGGTGTTTTCCTGTGATCATGGTTCCTGGGTTAAAGGTTCGAATCGGCAGGTGACTTCCGGAAGATGATTGGCTCGATGGGAGATTTCTGCAGCCTCAGCGCCTAAAATAGAAGATTCGTTGAGTGAAACGCTCTGCACATGCTCCCGGGCCCCACCGGGAGGTGATTGCATTGGTTCCACACGAGAACTCGCTAAACCCTCTTGACAGGGAGCAACAATCAAAGACTTTGGCTTGAGGAATACGAAGACGTAAGTATTGGAGATTAAGATCTATAATCAATTAATATACTCTATGTCATACATTCGAGTCTGCAGGTCGATCATCACGTTTGCGTCCCGTGATTGCTCTATTTCTTATTACACTGACCCCATATGCCAGTTGTCATTCGCTGCAGCGTGCCGTTTGTTCAAACGTTCTCGATCGACATTTCCAAATCAGTTTCCTAGCATTAAGACATCTGGTAAGGTGCAAGTTGGGATCGAGTCTTCAACTCGATTCCAGATCCGAATATTCATTTTGAAGGTTTCTCAATACCATCGCTTCGCTGCCCGACGGAAGCAACTAAGAGCCAATATTCGATTCGGATTGGAGTCCTTGCAGGACGAGATCGTGATCGATCTATTGAATCGATGGAAACTAGGATGGCTCGTTTCATCAAGTCCTGGACCCATGGATAACCAGAGTACCATATCACAAAAGATATCTGGTTTTGAGCCGATATCGCGATGACCCTCGCATCTGGGCGTTTCGTTTGGAGATCGAGAGACATGAGAAACAAATATATACCAAACAAGTTTCCTGAAGAAACCGCATCTGTTTGGCAAGGCTTGGGTGGAGTTACTGTTCCTGGTTTAAGCGATACCAAGGAAGGGACGTCTTCGCGAAAGGATATCACCCAGGTTTATGTCACGATCGTGCCTAGATTGTTAATTCAGCGTGCTCCTGAGGAGAGGTGAAGACCCGCATGTAAATGGGGACAAGACTTGCCAGATCGGGGCGCTGATGGCTGGATAGGAGGCCCATCTCAAGTGTTGGCGATAAGTGTCTTACGGGGGGGTTCTTTCTCGTGCACAGTGCGTCTGGCCAGGGTTTCGAACCGCCCCAGTGGGTCCACCCCTCACCACACCAAATCGGAGCCTGTTGTTTAGCGCTGGGCAGTGGACAGGCTTCCTCCAAATCACTTATCTTCTGGCTGGTCTCCACCTAATGGGCTCTCTTTTCTTTCTCTCTCTTTTCGCTCCCTTTCAGGCCTATTCCATCGACTTGCATTCGTCCTGTAAACGTCGTTCAGCGTCTTGCACGACCAACCACTGTCCGCTTAGTGCAGTGCGCAGCTTACAACGGCCCGGGCTGTGCCTTCTGTTCCACACTCTTTTCCTTTCGTCCCAATTGCCTTCGGAGCAATTGCATTGATTAGTTGATTGCACTTATTTTTTCCCCTGCACCCTCCAATAGGTCTTCTTGTTTTGCTTAGTGTTACCCAGTTCGGCCACGGCACCTCCAACGGTAACCCACCAAACCCTGGAGCTACGATTTACCCCCCCGAAGTCCCTCTTCTCAATCGTCCCTTGGCTTTAACAGGAAGCTCTTCCCCCTGGAGTGTCTGCTTTCGTTTCCTATTTCTTTTCCCAAGTTTTATTTGCAGTCGTCTTCTTATTTGGTGTGGTATATATTCTGTTTTATTTTTTGAGTTAACAGAATTAAACTACTCTTGAAGGAGCTGGAGATCTTGCAAGCCTTTCCTTTCCTTCTATACCGTCTCGATCACGCTTATTCGTTTGAAGTATACACCGGGTATATAACTTCTGTTGCTGGTCAACGGAAAATTCAAGCGTTCATATCCCCTTAATACTTCACCTCGGTTGTCGTTGTTGGTTGAAGATATATATAATTCGATATCAAGACAACCGACAAGATGGCGGCAGAACGACAAGAGTCAAGATTTCATCGCGAGATTCTGAGTAGGAGGGTGTTCTTCTGGATATTTTGGTATGGCTCGCATTGGGGTCTATTCGCATACGGATGGTTAGTTATTCAACCTTTAAAGATTTACTGTATTTCTGAGATGTACTGACAGATTGTATAGGATCAAACAAGCCAACGATCCTCGACTTTCCATTCTCAACGGCCTCAAATACTCCGTCTGGATGTCCCGAGGTGCTGGTTTGGTTCTTGCCTATGACTGCGGTTTACTATTGCTTCCAATGATGAGGAACATCCTTCGTGTGGTGAGACCAAAGGTCAGATGGCTGCCTTTAGACGAGTCGCAGTGGTTCCATCGACAGGTTGCCTACAGCTTGCTTTTCTTCACCATTGTGCATACTACGTCCCATTATGTCAAGTGAGTTTAATATGCTACTGGTATATCAAAACACAAGAGATTAGTGCTGATATAGTTTCTCTGCAGCTTCTTCAACGTCGAGAAACTCCAAGCTAGACCCGTCACGGCTCTCGAAATTCATTATACCGAACCTGGTGGTATTACTGGCCACATCATGCTTTTGTGCATGGTGCTCATATACACCACCGCTCACCATAAGATTCGCAATCAATCATTCGAGGTCTTCTGGTATACTCACCATTTGGCGCTCATCTTCTTCCTTGGATTGTACACACACGCAACCGGATGCTTCGTTCGAGATTCTCAGACCCCGGATCCTATTTCCCCATTCGCAGGAAAAGTCTTCTGGGACCACTGCATCGGTTACCAATCCTGGAGGTTCACAATATTCCCTGGTGTAATCTACTTTTGCGAACGTGTTTACCGTATGATTCGATCCCGAAGAGAGACTCAAATCACCAAGGTTATCAGACATCCATATAACGCCATCGAAATCCAGTTCAAGAAACCGTCCATGAAGTATAAGGCTGGACAGTGGCTCTTCCTCAACGTCCCATCCATCTCTCGCCTCCAATGGCATCCTTTCACCATCACATCTTGCCCATCCGACCCTTATATCTCTGTCCATGTTCGCCAAGTTGGTGACTTCACAGCTGATCTTGGTGAAGCTCTGGGAGCTGGAAAGAACTCGAAAGCAATGGAACTTTCAAATATGGACCCCAGCGCAATGTTTGAAATTGCTCTTCGAAACGGTGCTCAAATGCCCACTCTCCGAATCGACGGGCCATACGGAGCACCAGCAGAGGATGTCTTTGAGAACGAAATTGCTGTCCTCATTGGTACCGGTATTGGTGTTACTCCATGGGCTTCCATTCTCAAGAGTATTTGGCACAAGCGTCAAGGACCAAACCCACCCACTCGTCTCCGTCGTGTCGAATTCATCTGGGTCTGCAAAGAGGTCTCCTCTTTTGAGTGGTTCCATACTCTCCTCTCATCTCTCGAACGCCAGTCTCAGACTCCAGGATTCTCCTCTGACGTGGATTTCTTGCGCATCCATATCTATCTCACTGCTAAGCTCGATATTGATACTGCTCAGAACATTGTTCTCAACTCCGTTGGTGCTGAACTAGATCCTCTCACTGAACTCCGCTCGAGAACCAACTTTGGTAGACCTGACTTCAAGAGACTGTTCGGTGCTATGAAGGATGGCATCATGGACCAGAGCTACATCAGCGGCCTGGACCACAGCATCAAGACCAAGGTCGGAGTTTACTTCTGCGGTCCGAATGTTGCAGCCAGATCCGTCAAGTTGGCGTGTAGATCGGCTTCTTCAGATATGGTGCAATTCTCGTTCTGGAAAGAGCACTTTTAAGCGTTTCTTTCTGCGATGTCCCCTTTCGTTTCTTTCCGTTTTCTCTTTAATTTTTTCATGGTCATGCGATATATACAAGTCCTTCTTGTCATACTACGGTGTTATAAGCGATACTCTGATGCAATTTTTTTTCTTTTTTTTATTGATTTTATCACCATTGGAATTTGGTTTCAGAAGTAAAATCCAGTTGTGACATATTCTTATTATTATTTCTAAATACTCACGGTGGGCAGTCTCTTAAATTGTAACAATTCGCCAAATTTGTCAAAAAATTTTAGCTTTTGGCATTATCATGAACGCAGATGGAGAGATTGGTTTCGTTTCTGATTGTTATTCACTATACCCTCTCCTATATTATTTTGAAGACCCCTTTCCCCTTTCAGTGCATCCTGTATCTAAATTTTAGTTAGGAGTGAGATTTTGGGATGCTTCTTCTAGCAGAGCCAAAGAGTTTCGCCGTATATAGTTTACTACTACCTATCCATAAAAAAATTCAGACTTTGTCTATAATATATATTGAACATTTAGTTCCGTGGTTCCTACAGGATTCGAGGCTATGTGGATTCATCCCGCGGGAAAGCCGTCGATATGTCTCATCATAGGAGACCTACCTCTATAAACTCCCTTACCCTCCCCGAGCCCTGCAATGACAGTTCCCGGGGAGGTGAGCGATTTTTCATAACTTATGAATTCAACTCGAAGAGCGCAGAACTCGAGGAGCATGGTGTAACATGATCCCAGAAATTTCTGAAAAAACGTTTTTTTGGAAAGGATTTGCTTGTGTCATATTGAACGGCGGTTAGCAATACAGAATGCATTAATGCACCTGTCACCATCTTCTTGCGGATGTTGTGAGGAATATAACTATCCAACTGTTGGAAATGAAACCAACGGCAGAGCTCCCTGCAAACCTTGACGGGTGTACCGATCACCTCGAAAGGATTCCCCAAGTGTTCGAAAAAAGTAAATAAAAAATTTAAATTAATAATAAAAGAAGTCTAGGCGGTTTTCTGGGATGAATATCTCGATATAAGTAATTACATGGGATGAGGATAGTTTGCAAACTGCAACTGTTACCGTTAACTTGGACCGCTATTCGTCTCGCTAGGCTTGGCTTTTTAATAAATTATTCTTGTAGATCATTAGCATAAGTAACATGCATATTATGACTGCCTTCTGAAGAAATTTGTAATATATTATGATCACTCTATATCAAACGATCTATGCTGCACATATGAAATCCTGGCGACTGTCATCTCAATCGAGCCAAAACCTTGACGCTGGTGCAACATATCAAATGCAACATCTTAAACAATGGGTTATATAATAAATATGTTTGTTGCTTGTCCTTCGGTACGAGAACGGATACTAACCTCGCTTCCGAATTTAATCCAGAGATCTATGCTAGCTAAGTGGATCGTCTGATGAGTTATAGGCACATAGCACCCAACATTATCGGTTGTGTGTTCGTTTCGATCGTGTTTCGATTTCTCCGACTGTAGTACCGGTTGGCATTCGATCCTGTACCTGAGACCAACCCGGAATAACATGCCAGATCGTGAATGTTGGGTATATAATATAATTATATATATACTTATATATACTTATATAAAGATGCGAGATCGAGACGAATTAAAATTAATATACACTTTAGTGTTTAATTTCAGCACCAAAGTTGGTGCCAACGGTAATACAGTCCGCATCCGCCGTTAACTGAATATATATCTTCAATTTCGTCAGTACCACAACGGCACATATAGCTCGTGGGACAGAATTTGGAATCTGGTATAAAGGTGTGTAACGTAACCACCAAGCCACTACAACTTTTACAGTTGGCGCTAGTATCTATATTTCTGGCAAAAGTTTCCAAAATTTATATTATAATATATTTATATTATGCATAATTGTCATGTTGCTCGGATTGTTGTCTAAATACCTGATTAATCACACTTCTTGCTTTTGATCATACCAACTGATTTGCATAAATTTACAAAAGTTTGCTTAATTAATATCCTGACCTCCTCGTCCATTTACACCGCTGAAGAATTCAGTCTGTTCGAGACATACGTCGATATATATGCGAGAAAGTTACGCTTGTATCGACACTTCGTAAGCATATAGTTGTTCTGTTTCATTCTACAAATGTCAAACATTCATCGATTCACGATCTATTAGATCATGATGTTGCTACTCGATGCGAAGCGCGTCTTTACCTACCTTGTTTTCTCAAAGTGAAGATAACCCCAGTGTGAGCAAACGGGGATTGTAGAAGAACCCCTAATTTGGAAGATAGATATATGCTTAAGTACCTAAGTAAATAATATATCAATATAGAGATACATCTAAGTATACGGTTTAATTCTGCTGAAAAGTCAATGCAAGACTAGGTTTAATTCTACCTCAAATATGCCCCACCCTCTATTCTATTGCTATCCCAAAACGGAAAAAAAAATCTAAAAGCATAAGTCCCTTCCAACGCCCTAGAAACCAAGTCATGTTCTATACGTCTACAAATTCTAAAGAGTTAAATACCCAATAGAGGGGGGGAATTGTAAGAGTTGGTGATAACCTTCCCTTACTATACGAAGGATTTTGAATAAAAACGAGAAACAGAAGGTCAAATAAACTGAACATACAAGAACGCCTTTAATGCACCTAAACATTTGTAGAGAAGCAAATCTAAGATGGCCATTAACACCGGAGCAATGCGAGAGTGGAAACGAGTAAGTGACGTATGTAGATAGAATATAGGGAAGAGTAGAAGAGAATATGATCATGAAGGAAAATCACATGACCATGAGGATATGAAAGCATGTTTATAAGGAAGTGGTGAGGGGGTAAGAAAAGGATGTAAAATAGTGATGGAAGAACGTGACGATAAAGAAGAAAGAAAGAAAAAAAACCGTTAAAATAAGCAGATTGGTCTCTTTCTATGAAGCAGTATCATTAAACCTTTCCCAATGCTTTAAGAAAGAGCCTTTTCCAGCCGAAACAATTCAGATAATGAAAAAAGGAATAGGGGTACCTCTTTGTGAAAATAAGAGTTTCTCCCATAACCAGAAAAGAGAAAAGGCAGAAAGTAATGTAAGTTATATGCGCAGTCGTCGACCAACTTTCACCTTAATCTCGGTTCCCGGTGAAAAGATATACCATGTCGCGTATACTAAGCCTGCTGATGCTCTCACGAGCTTCTTCGTCCATAGCTGCTGAGATGACTTCGCGCTTTTGTTCCTGGAGAGCCAGAATTCTGTCTTCGACGGTGTTTTCGACAATGAGGCGATGAACGTTGACGACCCGAGTTTGCCCGATTCGGTGAGCTCGATCAATCGCTTGCTCCTCAACGTAAGGATTCCACCAGGGACTATTTGATTGAAATATTAGCTTTCGTAGTTTTATTGCAGTAAGGTTTTTAACAAAAGCTTACTCGATGATGATCACATTTGATGCAGCAGTCAAGTTGAGCCCAGAGTTTCCGGCTTTGAGAGATACTAGCATGACCTTGATATCAGGATCTTCTGTGAATCGGAGGACCGCGTCATTGCGATCTTTGGCGTTCATGGATCCGTCAAATCGTTCAACCTCAATTTTATCTTGTCGCTGAAGTGGAATTTGCAGGAGATCGAGGAATGATGTGAAAGACGAGAAAACAATAGTCTTCTCTGCTGGGTCCTTTCTGCAAGTTGTTTAGAATGCGATAAATTTCGGCTATTGATCATTATTTTGCAAAGACTTACTCATGTATATTCTTCAATATCTCACGGACTTTCTCGATTTTGGCACTCGTGGTCCAATTACGAGCAAGCTCGCGGAAGTATTTCTTGCGAGCCCTTCTGTTCCGCATCGCCTCTGTTCGCTTATCACTGAGGGTCTTTTCGCGGACTGGACCTTTCCCTTTCCCTTTTCTTTTGCCCTTGTCTTTGCGCTTTTCTCTCCCCTTGCGCTTGCCTTTTTCTCTTCTCTTCTCTTTTCTCTTACCATGGGATCTCCAGTGCATGGGCATTTTGCCTTTGTCCTTCTTAGTCGCTTTCTCCTTTGTTGAGGTCTCAGTTCTATCCAGCGTGGAATCAGAATCGTCATCCTCGATCTCGCGTCTAACCTTCTTCTTGACTGGGCCAAAGATGTTGGAAGGCAAATCTTCATCTTCATTTTCATCGGTATCATCGACTATTGTCCTTCGAGCTTTGAAGTTCCTACGGGAGGGATCACGGCGAGGGAAAGTAATACTTTCGCCATCTTCATCCTCATCTTCATCCTCATCTTTATCCTCATCTTCATCCTCATCTTCATCTTCATCTTCATCTTCATCCGTGTCATCGATTATTGGTCTTCGAGATTTGAATTTCTTAGGGGAGGGATCACGACGAGAGAAGGTAATACTTTCGTCATCTGTATCCTCTTCTTCCCTCTCTCCAATTTTACGTTTAAGCCCTCTTGGAGGAACAGGGCTGAGGCGCGAAGAGCCAACTCCCAAGCCAGCAAGTTCGTTCTCGGAATTGTCATCACTCTCCGCTGAAAATTCTGCTTCATCATCGTTTACGATGAAATCAGCAAGGCCAGGGCTAGCATCTGGTGAATCGTCGTCGGAATCTTCATCCTTATCCTCCGTATCGCTTGCCAGTTCGTCTCCGAGTGCATCTCTTATCTGGGTGTCCAAGGTTGACAATTCGCCAGATTGGGGCATGTGAATGGATTGAAAGACTTGCATGTCAATGACGCGATCCGGATTGATGGGGGTGCGGCATGTCGGACAGGTTAGCTGATGACCATCGTCGCCTTGCGCCATGGCTCTTTCTTGAGCTTGTGTGCTCATCGAAGACAGGCATTCTTGACAATAATAGTGACCGCATGGTAGAACGATCTTGATTCGGGGATCGGTTTCCATGCAGATTGGGCAATTCGCAAGATCTTCACCCTTAAGTCGCTCAATCGTGCACGTCGACAATTCTTCAATTAGTTCGACCTGCTGGGCGGTCTCCTCTTCCGTCATTTTGATTGAAAGGTCCCTGATGATCCTTGGGTGACAGCAAAACTGGCGTAATCGGAGGAGAAGCAACAACATATAAGTGTAATTCCGAGATACCGCTCCCTCTTCGAGATAACTGTTGAAACGAAGAGCGATTTTTTTCTCTACTGCGTTATATAGCTCCTGCTCCTCTTTACTGAAAATCGGATGTACCAATTCGACGACCTTGTCAGGGAGTGTGAGAAGCGGTTTGCCATCAATTAAAGAGTTTTTCTTGCGGCGTAACATGATGGCTGTCAATAAAGCTTGGAGTCTGGACATAGCGTGAGTTGCAAATTCCCGTCCGAGTTTGAACTTGGATCCGAAGTCCGCGTTCCAGTCGTTGAACTCTCGATATCTCTGAAGGTGCAAGAAACGAACTGAGCCGAAAAGATCATCGATACTGTTTTGCATCGGAGTGCCACTTAGGCACAGTCGATATGTAGCCACAAGTGCAGCACATGCTCTACTGGTCAATGTTCGATGATTTTTTACCTCTGCCAATCCGTTAATTAACTGTTAAAGTATCCATCTACGGTAAAAATAAATGAGGGCTTACGTTGACTTTCATCCAAGATAACGCTATATTGATAATCCTGTTAGTACTCGACAATGACTATATGAATCAAGGGTAAACCAGCTTACCGGTACCATGCACTCTCGTTGGAAAAAAAGGGGAACTCCGTAGGTGGAAACACGACCCGCCTTTCCTTTCTCCATGCTTCCAGTTTCTTGTATTCTCCGGCGATCGTTCCATACGACGTCAAAACAACTGAGCGTGTAAGCTTTAAGATGATATTACACAGAAGGATGCATTTTGGGGCTCAAACATACCATCATATTCCTTCAAGACATTATAATTTTTGTATCTTTGATTTTGCTGCCCGTGGAAGATATAGGTTGAGAGAGCATATTCTTTTTTAACTTTCTGCTCAATCTCTCGTTGCCATTGGGCCATCAGAGCCACCGGGCACACAATTAAGGTGGTTTTGTGATGCCCGCGCGTGCTCTTTCGGTGGACAATCAAGGAGAGGGCTTGGATTGTTTTACCCAGCCCCATATCATCGGCAAGTATGCCGCCTTTGTTGCCACTCTCCTCCTGTTTGGCCAGCCAAGTGAGCCCAATTTTTTGGTGCTCCATGAGCTCTATGTTGAGCTCCTTTGGCGTTTGTAGCCGGTCTTTTGGGCCGGCATTCTCAGCATCGTCAGCCAGATGCTGAAGAAGCTTCGAGACTTGTTCGTCATCGTCCGCTAAGGACGACGACGAACAAGTCTCGTCGCCATAACACAGTGCTCGAGTAAAGCGAGCAGAGGGTGCTGGGATGACGATGATGTCATCATCGTCATCCACGAGATCGATGATCTCGGGTTCGGTTTCGAGGGTGGGACCCTCTTTCGGCGCTGGCCCGCCGTGGCTTTTGTAATTTGAGCCTCGAGGCTCCCACCTCACTCGAGGCTCACACCTCGGAGCGGTTTGGATAACCAGCTCCTCGTCGTCAGAGCCTGTGAGGTCAATGACCTCACCCGCCTCATATGCTCGAGCGATTTGCTCGTCGCTACATTATAATACTCGAGTTAGCATTACGGCTAGAAGGTTATTCCCGTCCACGGACAGCTGACTTGAAAACAAGAAGAAAGAAATGAGAATAGTGACATACAGCATAATTTGGCGGTGCTCGTTCCGTTGCTCCATGGCTAGTCGTTCTAGCTCCCCTTGGAGGCTTTGGACTCGGACTTGTAGTCTATCGAGGTCAGCGGGGTCTGTGTCTTCAGCAGGTAAACAGCTGAGTAATGCCCGTTTTTGGCTGAAGAGGGATAATAATTACACAATTAGCAATGCCCTTGTCTGGATTACTGTCGGGATTTAAAACAAGGCGATAGGTGGATGAAAGCAACGTTGCAACGGTGCTAGGAAAAAAGATAAGGGAGAATGAGGGAGGAAGATGTTGAATGTTTGCTTGGTGGGGATGAATTGTTTCTCTGAAAGAAATATATGTGAGGGGATTCTAAAGAAGAAGAAGAAGTTGGGGTTTCGTTGCTAGGAGAAAACGCTTTGGTGATGAAGTTGGGATGGCGGAAGAAGGAAGAGAGAAGGTAGTTTGTGTGGACTGGTGACTCGAGATATATATCATTTTATATACCACTTTTGGCGAGTCACTGCACACAATCTCATGACAAGGAACATCAGAGGGTAGTCTCAGACCACAGGAGAAACACTTCACTCTTCAAGACTGCTCTAGTTTGCCTTGACTCCAGCCATCTTCATCCAGTCCCATCTTCAACAATCCGCTCCAAAGCTGTTCCAAGCCGAGCTCTAATGTTTTTGGTCTAATCTAATGAAGGAAGGTTGAAAATACAAGTTCTGTTTAAACAAATCACTTACCCTAGTTCTTCTTTAATGATTTCGAAATATCGCGAGAGAGGAGTAGTAATGGCGCGCGTGCTATGAAAGGACCCTTCGTCGTCATCTCCATAATCGCTCCGATGTTGTGGCGAGTCCCCAGGATATCTACCCGGCATCTCAAACTTGATTTCCTGATTCATATTTTGAATACGGATTTACGAGTACAGTTCTCGTCTCCTTTGCAAGTCGTTACACAAGCAGCCTCGATTAGGCTGCAGATGAAGAACCCTCACTAATTCCTTCTTCCTTCGTTAGCAATCGGGCCTCGCAGGCGAATAAAACGTCGCGACGTTGTGGTCTTGAGGTGCAAAACATCGGTTTGGCGGGCGACTTAAGTGTGGACGAACCGTTGTTTTTCTAAAATAGGAGATTGCCAGGTCGAAACAAGCAAGACGGAAAAACAGACAAACAAAAACACCAAGGCCATGCATTCAGCAGCAGCTCGGCGTATTAATAGAAGAATGAAAAGAGAATTGTGGTCGCTGGTGGCTATTAGCCGTCGGTAAGGAATTTCTGCATGTAGCGATGCGGCGAGGCCCGCGAAATTGAAAAGAATGGAAAACTGTTTCAAAGGATTTAACTTTTCGCGTTCGGGTTTGTTTTCTCTGACTCGAATCGATCAATAAACTAACGCTCCAAGCGCGAGAGCAGATCCTCCCACGAGGCCGATAGACTCGGGCGCTCGAGAACTAAATATACTTAAGCAAGCAAGCAAGTAAGTAAGTGCCTTGTCGGATGGTGTGACAGAGGCGGCTTTGGATTTTGGCGTGCAGCTGCAAACAAGAGAGCCTCTCTTTACGACTATTTCCTTTTTGCTTCTCAATATAATATAATAGGGAGATACTATGTCTTTATACCGTATGTTATTATCAGCCATTCGAACACATGCTGATATCATCACAGTGCATGCACCTTCAATGATTCAAAGGACTCACGTCCGCGAAACGATCAAATCGATTCGACGCAGCTTAAGCCAGAGCTCTCTAAGGCTGTTTAACTAGCTCGTGTGTAACTAGCCCCTGCTGCTCAGTTTTTACTCAATTCGAGCTTTTATATTACCTACTTCATAATACGAAACCCAAGTACGGAGTACACGGCCAGGATTCTTCAGATATGACAATCTCACAACGCAGGCTTGTACCACAGATTGCATGGACGAGTGAGTTTTGGCCGAATATCGACTTAGCTATTAGACCATCTCAAAAGTGGTTCAATGCTCTGGTGCTTGTCTGACACTAGCTTGTGAATTTGAAATATGGAAATGTTTTAATTTAGCATTTTTAATTAGTCTCGAAGATTTTTAATTGGTTACGAGACTGCATTTTTAATTAAATAGTAATGAGCAGCAGTGGAAGATTCGTGTTGCGAGGAGGAGTTGCCCAAACTTTGGATCATCCACAAAGACCGCCCACCGAGACCACGCGAGACCAACAAAGACATCGCTCACTGTTGTGGTAGAGATCAAATTTGAGGCTCAATGGCCGAGGCTTGCCCAAAAAGAAGTTCTCCCAGTGGCTTCAATCAGGTACATATGGCTACAAGACTAGTACATACTTAAATATGTATTTGCCAGACGTACGTTAGATGCTACCAGTATACCATTATATTGAACACATACTACCAGTCTGCAAGCAAGAGTCTGTTCTCCTAGAAATTCTTTGTCTGTTTGGAATCCAAATCTTGAGTGGACACATGTTATTCTATAACAAAGAAGTTGAATATTTCAGTACTGTTGAGCTGGTTAGGAGTATAATAATTGATACAATTATTGTCTAAACTAGTTTCGTTTCCAGCTTGCCTTTTCTTATAGCCATATCGGACAGTATATTCTTTGTAATTTAATGATTACCCAGGAATTACATCGGCATTTGAGGAAGTAAGTAAATATCAATATATGATATATCCCCAGGTGACAATTGCGACAATGTTAGCGGATAAAAGCCAAAAGTAATATAATTGAACAGCCTCGGAGCCTTTGTTCCCAATGGCATTGAGACACGACAGGATTCCAGGTTGTGAGAACGCAGGAAAGCTGCGTTGGAGCAAAACCTCGGATGAAAATCTGGTGATTTATCGTGCGCTCTGCGAATCACCCGCTGACTCATCAGTTTGAGACGTTACCCTGTCATCTACTCCACCAACCTCTATATGGTTTAAGTGGGTCCTGATTTCGAGGTTTGCACGTCGGAAGCGTCCCCCAGGCTAGATAGTAGCCTGGGTCGGTTTTCGAGGTCAGTCGATTTCGTGTTCAACCTACTCGAGGACGCGAGAGTACTGCACCTGTGCGGATCTGCAAGGGTATGATTTGTTGAGTTCTTGAGGAAGGACAGATCCAACTGAACGGAGCCCGATGTCCCGCATACGCGTAGCTGACAATGTGACGCAGCAGAAAGCACCGCAGTCGGTTTCATTCTTGTCCGTAGTTTAGCTCCGTTTATCGCAATGTGGGGGAATTAGCTAGGTTTTATGCCTAATGCATGTTGGTTCAACTGAGCTGAATAGCAGCAGCCCAGTGCCTGGTATCGAGCCTACTTCATAAATTCACAGCAAACTGTTATAACGTTAACTGCGCCCTGAGATCAAACCGGATATCAATTCCTCCGCTTTTAGGATCTTGTTTATCTTTGATTCCCGAGCTGAGTGCTAATATTTTTATTATATAAGCACCTTATTTCTCTCAATCACCGTCTTTGCAGATTATCCTTCGTTAGCTCCAGCAACAAAGTGAACAACGCAAAAAAATCCAACAAGCTCTATTCGTGTGTCGAAACCTATCCTCGGATTGATGCTCGAGACCAGATTGATATCTCTTTTCGATTGATCAAATAATCATGTCTGCTCCTACCGAAACTCCTTCTGAAAAACTTGACATCCCTGGCTCCTGCCATTGCGGTGCTATCAAGTATATTGCCCACAATGTAGACCTGAACAAGGTCGCCAAGTGCAATTGTACGTAACGCCCTAGATAAACACTGATCAATGATAATACCATATCTAATCGCTATCTACTACGTTACATAGGCAGCATTTGCACAATCACCGGAAGGTACTTGATATGTCCACATCTTATCTATCATATTATATTTTATATATAACTAGCCATCTCACTAAACCGCTCTCACATATACAGACTCGCCGTCAGGATGGTCCCCGGCGACATCACGGTCACCAGCACCCCCTCCGGCGAACCCACCGTCATCCGCTACGCAAATTCCATAGATACAACCCTCTGGCCCCCAGAATTCACCTACTACTCCCCATCATACCACCAAGGCAAATGCGCAAAAGGCGAGGAACCCGGCCGTCACTTCTTCTGCAAAACCTGCAGCACCGCCGTTTTCATCATCGGCAATATCAAGTTTCGTGATATCGGTGAGATCGCGAGCGTCAACGTTCTAACCTTGGATTTGAAGAGTGTTGGTAAGAATTTGAAGGATGTGAGCAAACCTTCGAATGTGATGTATACCAAGGGATCGGATAACTCGTTTGAGATGAGCGTTGGAGAACCCCACGATCATGGAAGCTGGTAGATGCATGAGAGCATAGTATACTATGTATTATTTTCGTATACGATTTGGTGGAGTGGCTTAATGTTATTACTATCAATTTTAATTACTACCACGGTGAAGTGGGGCATTGGGGTTGGCTTAATTAGTATGAAAGAAAGAAAGGGTATTAAGAAATATGTATGGAGGAGGAGGAGTCTTGGTTGAGAAATTGTTTTCTCATATTCTCCGTCAAGGGTATCTATCTTATAATACAATTTAAAGAAAAAATAAATAAAAAAAATATCCATTTCCTCCCTCTACAGTGCATATAATTGGTCCAGCGGAAAGGAGGAGGATCGATGGTATCTGGCTTGCGAGACAAGGAGGATCATAGAATCCCAATCGTAGATTGCTCAAGCAAAGCTTTAGAAAAGGAACGAAGAACAACCTGGTAGGTGGTCTGTTGTTACGAATTTTTGCTCGAATTTGATCATGCATGTTCAAAAGAGACAACTTCAACAGTGTTAGCTTGAAAAGAGGGTAAAGAGGTAAAAAGATAACATTAAAGTTCATAAGAGACAGAAGTATGATCCATGAAATGAAGAAAACTCGGGAAAAGAAGAAAAAAACCACTATCAAAATGAGAAGAAAAAAAGGGAAATTGTACATGGCTTTAAAAGAAAGGTTCCGATGGCTTAGTATCTCAAAAACAAGGGTATATCTGGTCTCGTACCCAAACGTCACAGAGGAAGTCGGTATATCATAGTGATCATCTTTCATCATCCGCAGCATTCGCCGCATCGTCATCGATAAGGTTTCGTTCCGCGAGAGCAGATTCGATAGAATCATTAAAGCTACCTTGGCCGCTCATAATCGGAAGTCCGATAATTGGTGTTGGCTTGGGCTCTGTATTGCTATCGCCGAAGCCGGGTGGTCGAGCACGCATGGCTCGTGCCTTTGCAAGACTGATAGTATTGGCAGAGAAGGTGCTGATAACTGGGGCCGTCTCATCCCTATCGATGGTGGCCTTCATGAAGGCTGCCATCCATTCTCGCCCAACTTGCTTGGAGTCTGTGGCGAAGTAATGGAGTTTGGGAGGGGTAAACATTACGCCCTTAGCAGCGCCTGGTGCAGGTGGAACCAACTTGAAGGTGAACCATCCACCCTTGTGGCTTGCCGGAGGTGTCGTGGGGACGCTGGATCCGGTGCCGTTACCAGGATTTGCTGATGAAGCCTGGGACGCTGGAGTCGACGATGTTATTGCCGCCACCGATGCATGAAGGGCAACCAGTCTATCATCAGCCGCAGGGAGAACACGGTGAGACGTGATATCAATCAACCCACGCTCTTTGGTATCATCCATAGAGTAAAAGTAACTTAATCGCCGGCCTTTTAATACGAAGAATCGCGTTTTCCAAGTTGCGACGACAGCACTACTGCCGCGCTTCTTCATCCAACCGCTGAAATCCGCATCTGCGGCCGCGTCAGCCGGTGTAACCTCTTTGAGACCTTCCAAGTAGGCACTAGTATTTTGTTTCTTTGATTTTTGTCGAATGCCCGAAGCGGATGCTACGGATCGTAGCTTCTTGTCCTTGTCCTTGGCATTGCCGTTCCTCTGCTTTGACTCATCGGATTTTCTCTCTGGTGTGTCGATGGTAATTCTTATGGAGTTAGAGTGCTCGCTGCCGTTAGGAGATAGAAGTGTTGAGTTCGTATCTTGGGACAATGGGGACATGGCCTTCTCAGCTCCTTCGGACGCTGAGCGGTGAGGATGGTTAGCTTTAGTCATAATATTCGGCGGTACGTGCTTCTCGTCAGGTTGTGGCGGCGGTCTCTCAACGCTGAGGGTCTTGCCTCCAGGCATGACGGATGCAGCGATGCTTTCCCTGGCTCGGCTATCAAGCGACATAATCTGGGCTTCGCTGGTACTTCGCTTCCGGCCTTTGACGGTGTTATGGTACACGATAGAGGCAGGTGAAGGGGAGGAGTATCCTGGAGGAACGTTTGAATAAGCTACAGAATCTCTGGCAAGATGGCTGTGGATGCGAGGAGCGGGAGCGGGAACAGAGGTCTCGTAGGCTCTCTCAGAAACGTGGAAGGTCTGTTTGGAGACGACGACGCCCCGAGGCGCTGGAGACATTGAAGATTGAGAATGAGACGGAGAGTGATGAGGAGAGTGATGATGGAATGGAGCGGGAGCAGGAGCAGGAGGAGGAATAGGAGGGTTGGGAAACTGTATTGGTGATGTTGGTGTTGAGGTTGGAGTTGGAGTGTTGTTACCTGAGCGGGTGCGCTGCTCTTCGGTGTAGCTGGACTTCTTTCCGTGGAGGTTGAAGTGGTGATGATTGTGACTGTTGCCGTGACTGCCCGAGCTGCCGCCTCTCTTATGCAATACATTGCGGTCTCGTTTACCACCGCTGCCGTCTTCACCTGTGGACATATAATTACGACTCTCGTTGGCATGATGAGCACTCCATGATGATTGGGATGCGAAGCCACTATCACCTGTAAATCGCCTGCCCGAGGCTGAGCTATCTGATGCCTTGTGGCTCTTCATTCCCAAGGTCCAGTTGCGATCAAACGATGATTCCCTCCCGTGCACCTGGGACGCTCGCTGGGGAGCAGCGGGACCGTTGCTACTCGGTGCTCGCTCGAAGGAAGCTGTCGAGACGGACCGGCCGTCGCTATGGCCTGCTGGAAGGAGATGTAAGTTTAAGTATACATTCATCTTTATATATACTCGTATATTGGCTGACTTACCGGATCCTATGTCGGATTTCGGGGGCGGAATAGGGACCTCTGGATCCATCATCATTGGGGACTCTACCATGGCCATGAGCTTTGACATCATCATTTTTATATTTATGGGATCGATGTTGATTTCTCACCTCTGATGATTCCCATTTGATCAAACATTCCCTCTTCGTGAGACGAAGGAACTGCCAAAGACCCTCCCCGTGCAGGAGGTCTATTATGTAGACTCGGTAATCTGGGTAGAACCCCTGCAGGCGTACTGCTGCTTCTATTCCGAGCCTTCATCTCCTTCGGGCTATCACCGCCTGGCGAACCAGGTCCCTTTGCCATCCTCACCATCGACTGTAACTTTTCAATTTCCTTCCAGACCTCAAACCTCTTCCCAAAGCTGCCAATTTCTAGCTCTTTCAAGTGTGCCATTTCTAACTGGAGAAGTATAGAACCACTGATCTCTTGTTCCTCAAATTTGTCACAGATGTTGAGCGGTAGATGTTGCTCCTGGAAATACGCAGATACTTGGGCCGGTGTCCACGTCCGAATCTCATCCGCCGAATATAAAATTTCCACGGCTTCATCGTCAGAAGAAGACTCTTCGACATCAACAAACTGCTGCGAAAACTGCAACGGATGGTCTCCTTGTCTCAAAGCTGATTCGCGGGAACGTCCTGCATATCCTGGACGAGTTTCTAGATATCCACTAACAGAAGGTTGATTCGAAATCCCAATTGACGCAGTGCTCTCGTTAGGATCGAAGGCATTCCTTGAATAGTCAGATCCCGAATCGTCAAAATCGTGTTCTACCGCAGGAGGTGCCTCTGATGTTTCCATTATCGGAAGCGGTTGCTTCTTTTTATGCGCATGAGAGCCCACGGAGCGTGGCGCGGTTCGAATCTCGGAGAGTGCCTCTTCGATATCGCTGAGTGTATCCTCGACAACCGGACTCCGACTCAACATCTGTATATGGGGGTTCTCTCTCTTGAAGTCCTCCGACGCTCGCCGCTTCTCCATATTGTTCTCCAGCGTTAACGGCGGTGTTTCGACTGACATTTCCTTGATAGATCCAGCACCGCCGAACTTGGCCTCGTCCAAGGTCAACTCACTGGGGGTTACCGAAAGTCTTTTTGGAATTTCTTGTTTAGTTTCCACCACTGGCGCCACTGCGGCGGCAGATGAATAGGCTGGTGGAGGTACGACATCGCTATCCGGCGCAACTTGCTTGTCTATCAGGGCGGTTAGCTTTTCGAACGCATTCCTCAAGAGGGCCGAGGGGGCGAAGTGGCTTCGCACCTATAACGCTCGTATTTGGAAAGTTGCTCGATTCCTTCGGCCACTGTGTCGTATATACTGCAGACGAACGCCTACTGTTAGCCCCAAACAAAATGTTCTGCCGGATCTTCGCTCGCAGAGCCTCGAAGTCTATCGCAGATCCGTATCTAGGCATGTTGATGCTGATCCACATGTGTACGATCTACGGCGCTATACGACAACGACGACGGTCTCCAGAAATGGCCTCGTGGAAGTAGAATTTCAAAGGAGGATGAATTTGCACACCTTGTGGAAACAGCCCGACCTTTCCACTTTCTGGATCACGCCCCTGTTTGCTCACATAAAAACATCGATTAGCAAATTGATATTTCTCTCAAGCCGCCATGTGAATATCTTAGCGACACTCTTGGGTGATGTGTGAGGAGCATGGTTGCGGGTCAGGCACTCGCAAACCAACGGGAATGACCGCAATGGGCGACATTGTTGGTGAGAGTTATCCTGATTCGGAGGAAACAATGAATGGCGGCCATATGGGGAGGGAGGCAACATACCAGGTACCAACCATCGTTATACTCCTCATCTCGTTCCAACAGCTCAATTTTGGCATTCTTCTTCAAAGTTAGCTCGTCCGGTGACCGGGCATCGAAATCATGCAGGACCCGGAGATAGTCGAGGAGTTGGTGTTCGGCCATTATATGGCAAGGGAAGAGCGCCCTTCCGGGATAACCTCTTAGGTTCAATCCAGATCGCTCACAAATTGCCGGCGTCGGCAGCGGCGGCGGCTGGGCTTGGAACCGGGGCTAGGACTTCTGTACGTCGATGGGACGCGAGACGGGAAAGATTGGGGACGGCGAAGGGGGGCGCGCGTATCGATTACAAGGAGGAATCCCGATGCTGTTGGTTTTCGGCCACCACAAGTTTGTTAGCCCGTCAAGATTGCCGTGCGGAGGTCACCACCTGTTTTGGGCGTCCAGATGCGAGAGTTTGGGAATAGCAAAACAACCAAAGTATAATCTCGCTTGGATAGAGCGGGATCACAACGGTTGCCAAAGAGAACAATATAATCCGCTGCGACTCGGAAACATATGAAAAGTCGAAAGTGGTGAACTCTTCAACTATGGCGCTCAATCGCGATTGCTTCCATGAACGTTGAAAGTTTGCTGGCGAACTAGATCCGATTGAGAATGGATCGGTACGTACCGTCAGGAATCAGCATGCAAAGAACACAGTTGTTGGAAATCAAGCCCCTCATCAAAAAGCCTAAACTGATAAAGCCACAATCTTCGGGTGCATGTGATATCAGGGTTCTTTTGTCTAGGAGGAAGGGCCCTTTGTTGCTGAAGATAATAGGGCAACCACGAACTTTCTTGTTAGGGCTGACATTGACCGGTCCTCAAGTCACCAACAGCATGGCAAACGCTAAGAGGATGGAGAAGTTCTTTGTTAGAAGGAATTGTTCCCGAGACTAGGAATTGTTCTGGATTCTTGTCACCTTCGAATATGTTCCAGATCCATCAACCCGGTCCGGGGCCAACTATTAATCATATGGAGACATATTTTTTTGTTGACCCCATCAAAGCTTCAACGAGTTTGGGACAATGGAAATACCCCTTTCGAAATCATATCATTATCTGCGATGGTACCATGCCCCAGACTAGCATGCAACGATTCCGCAATTAACCCGTTCGGTAAAGAAGTCGATGTATTGGAAGATACTAGTTTCCGGCCAAAGGTATGGTTTTACAAAGTGGCGGTATACGAAGTACATGCGGATATGGTCAAAGCTACAACTGCTCCTTACAACTAGGGATCACTGAATGGGATTTGATTTTGTCAATATCGATATGGTCTCGAGAACAATATCAACAAGCCCCAGAGACACCCGAGACCTCTCGCACAGCCATAAAATCTCGTTATCGGTAACATATGGGTACCTAGGTTCCTTTACCCCTCGATATTGCAAATGCGGGCACAATTTCGAGGCCTCCTGCATCTGGAAGCTTGATTGAATGTGGGATGGCTTATCTTATCCTAACCCTGGCCAAAGTAGGAAGCGGGAGCGAAGTTTATGGGATAGCACGGGAAATCTAGCATCTTCATCAAGAGCTCCTTCAACTTCAACTTGCCAGATCGTTCATTTTGATATCGTCTCGAAGTCTCTCTTCAGGCCGGGTTTTGCGGACGGAGGACCAGGTTTTCCATATAAACTAAGGACTGGGGTAGCGTACCCCAGACTATAAGCACTTGCAAAGAAGCTACGGCTAACTCTAGCTAGCTTATACACGGCAGGCGATGCTATTTTGTGATGCACTTTACGAATATTCCGAGATGGTATACACTCTAAAGGAAGGGATATTTGGACACGGGAGCAGCCCGAGACGAGATGAAGAATAGATCCGCACATCGTGTTCAAGGGCGCATATCGAAAGTGATGAAGTTCTGCAAACATACTTACTTACTTAGCCTCTTTGATCGCAACAAGTCCACAAACAACCAGAGTACACGGAATTCAAAGTGGGGCCTGCGTCGTCCCCTGAAATCGGAAAAGAAAGCATGGTGGAGCAATTCTTCTCTGATTCTAGTAGAAGGTAAAAGGGAAATGAATAATATCAAAAAACAATTGATATCGACGTCGATGTCTATGGAAGCTGAATCGCGATGGAATGCAGATCCAAGGGATGCAAGACCAACCCGTCTCCCCGAGCGAACCAGCTGCAAGAAAGCCGTCCTTTCCGTTATTGCAAGTTCCATCCGATGTGTGCATAATCTGGAGGATTTTATGAGTTAGTGAAGCAATGGGATCCATCCTCGAGGCGTCGAGACTAAGATGGAGCCGTTTCGTCAGAGGCCCTCATTCTTCGATACAGGCAAAGGAAGACGATCATGCTAAACCGAGGCTTGAGTGGTTTGTTTTGTTTTGGAAAAATATTGACAGGTAATAGGATAATTTGCGACGCTAAGGTTCACGAGTTCCCTCTCTCTTCCCTAGGCGCATTGACGCATGAAGAGTTATCATTTCTTGGGGGCAGACGGCCTTTTAAAGGTTTCTTAGAACCTCACTCGTGGAGTGCTGATGTGGGGCCACCATTTGTCCCACTAAGACATCCTGGACAAGCACCTTCGAGAAATTTTGTATGAGGGATTTTTGCCGCAAAAGCAATCACGCGGACAAGGACGGGAAGGGAACCAGCATGGGTGTGCATGGGTGTGCAGCGATCCATTGATATTGAAAACTCTTTTTTTGGGTTCGAATTTGAAATTTCGAGCGACAAAGACTTCGTCGACAGGCGGAGTTGGCACGAGGTTGCTCGCATGTTGGCCGGCAAGGATTCGAGGGTACTCCTTGCCACTCCACTATCGCAGTAGCTTCGACGATACGAAGAATGATATGATGGGTAAATGTAATGTACGTCGATGCAGGCGGGTTAACTCGTCCTAGTCAGAATCGTGCCCGAATTGGAACATGGCGCCAACATTTTACAACAGCAACATCTTCATGATTCACACACACACACACACACCCCGGCTTCTTTTCTCTCAGTTCCTCAATCCATCAAATGAAAGGTTTGATTATTTTTGTTTCTGCTTGAGATGGTGTGTGTGACACAAACAGCGGTCGAGATTGATTTGAGCACAAAGAAGAAATACGGGAAAGGAAGAATAAACAAAACAGGAGCAATCCGCCTAATCGGTGCCGAAAAATATAAAAGGTAGACACTCGCCGCAAATCGCCATCAAAAAGGGTTCGCGTTCATGCAGCTTGGTGTTTTCCCGTGCTAAAAAGCTGCTTTGTTCGTCGTCGACGACATCATAAACAACGATCCCGCCCCTCCGTATACATAAAACGTACTATAATTATAAGCATCATAATCGTAGTCCGTAAAGGAGCTACTCTCAAACGAGTAGGAGATACAGAAAAGTTCCCGGATCAATCAAAGACACACAAGCTTGCTCGCTTAAGCGAGTCGAACGAACGACGAACGAGGCTCAAAAATTTGCGACACACGACAACGCCTAATATTGAGCTCGTCCTTATCGATACTAATGTGATTGAAAGAGGAAAGAAAGAGGTTGTTTTAAAAATTCACAATATTCTCGTCTCTCTGCAGACGGCGACTCCATTCTTTACCTACTTTTGATCCTAAGGTCTCTGCAAAGGAGCTGTAAACGAACGGCGAAAAGGTCCACGGCCAACACTCTCAATACAACTCAGAATACAAGCTAGCTCATCCAATCCCCCATCGAGCTATCTCACTTTATTATTAGCTTGCGAATGTGCAGGTCAATCGCGAGTTATTCGTGGGCTTTGTGGCATCAAGCAAGGTTCCCAGCCTCCATCCAGTCATTACAGTCGGTTGCATCTTTTGAAACTTAAGAAGCGACCAAACAACTATAGTATACGGTTAGGAGACTGATCTCCAACCTCCTCCTCATACCAGTCGTCGCAGTCGGCAGCATCGATCGCATCGGATGAAGGCGGCGCAATATTACTCGAATAGCCATCTCGAGTTTAATTTACCGACATATTCTTTTTTAAAACTATCGTGGTGGGACGGGCAAAACCCGCTGCAAGCTCAGTATTAGACTTTCCGTATGTATCGAAAACCCCACCAGCGCCAGTATATCTAAATTGTCCACCACGCTTCTGCCTTTCCTTCTTTTTGTGAGCGTGCGTCTTTGAGACCGCGCTATGACATGGCATCGAAGTTTGATGTCCTATCACTAGTTGAAACGCACTGGATATACATGTACTAATACCCGTTTCTTCCAGTGGCGTTTCTTTTTGGGAGTTCGACTCATGACTCCGAAAATTCGCGGGTTCGGAACGAGTTACTACATCTTATCTAGACCGAGACGCACCATCGTCAAAAACGTTCAGCCCACCTTGGCACCAATTGGCAAGCTGTCAAGCAAGAGACAAATTGTAAGCTTTGTTTTCCATTGCAGTTCTAGAGCACCCCCCTCCGGATTATTCTTTCGGCCCCGCTCGTTCCCTCGAGCATGATGATTGCATGCTGCTGCTGCAGGCCTCTTGGTGGCTTTTAATTCACATTCCTCCTTCGCATCTACTCTCGCCATCTTCACACCGGGCCTTCGCATCCCGCTTGCAAGGACCAGGCCGTCTTGCAAGCTTGATATCGCTGTGGCTCGTTCTAGTAGTACTATAGTAACGCTTGGTGGATCGGTCGATCCACTGATAGCCCCGCCCAATGCAATCTATTGCCCAATTGCCCATTCGTTTCTGTTTCCTTTCGCGAGTTCCTTCCATTCCGTCGTCAAGATAGTCGTCGGCATTAACTTGTTTCCTTCGTTGAGAGGAGCTGGCTGGGTTTGGTTTCTCAGCCTAGTATGGCGATGCATCTTGAGAATGCACGACCTTTCCGTGATAGCTGCTAGGCTTGCCAGCTCCAGCTAGTCTCATCTGCCTTCCCTCGTGCACGTCATTGCTAGCTCGCGAGCCAGCTAGTTTAATCGCATTCCCATTGGCTGCCGTTCGATCGCGCAGACCAATCGTTTGTCGCATTCGAAAAGTACAAAGTAATCAACAAGCTATATTTTGCGCCTGCTATTGCTTTTACCACAGCCATAACACTTTTTTTTCCTTCGAAGCGAAGCGAGAAAAGATGGACCTCGCATTTCCTGTTTTCTACAAAACCAACAGATCACTTTTCCGAAGTAGTCACCGTAGCTCCAACAATACAGGAGGCACTGAAAAGTGATATGCTTTTTTTCGAGTTATTCCGCATTTTTCTTTCAAGCGTCCGGGTGTTTGTAATTTAGCAGGAGGTACTTGCTGTTGGCGCTAACACCAGCTCTTTCGCAACAACATCAGGTTCCAGACCCAAAACAACAATCGCCGCCTCTTTTCGCATAATATCCTCCGTGAGCGACGGGGCTGGTGCTGCTACACCTGTTATTATAATAATAGCATACTTCGAGACGACAGAGTTCTGTTGCTCGTATATTGATATTGATAGCTCCTTGCTTCCCTTTTGAACAGAATACTCTTCTTGAGCAGTTTTATATTCCTGCGACCTCGATGCGGATAGACGTCCAGATCTTATCGTTGGGAAGCAATATTTCTATTTCTATTTCATTATTACGGCCACCACTCATTCAACTGTCATAAGAAACCCTGCAACATATTTAGGGTCGTGCATGAGAGGCCAATGGTAGCCATGGAATCCAATCGACCTTGCTCTGAAACAAACAGAAGCGATGACGCTTCGCGGGCGGGACAGGCTATGCGGATCGATACATCCGCACCATCAGGACATCCTGGACGTCCTTCTCTCACATCACCGCTAAAACGTAAGAGCTCTTTTTCAAAGCACGATATCGAGTACGTTCAAATCCCTCTCCCTGAAGATATGCATTCTATAATTTATGCATGCACAAAAACAGTACTAACATCCTTTCCCTATAGTCTTGCCAATGTGAACAATACAGTATCCATGTTCATGGGGGGTAGACGGCATTCTTGGATGCACGGAAGCAATGGTGCAGATGTCTATGCTCATCGTCCGCCTCCTGTTAAGAGGGTTAAGACTACTCCTACAAAGGCTGGAAATGCTGCTCCGCAGGGGACAGAAGCCCCGATTACTCCTATAATTCCTTCCGTTACCGCCCCTGTGGTTCCTTCCGGTACGAGACAGGAACCAAAAGAGCGAGTGGTGATAACCATCCCTGATACACAACTTGAAGAACAACAAGATCCGGTTCAAGCATCCTCTATCTTGATCGAGCAACCGGTCACTTCTCATGATCGTTCAAGATCGATACCAGCCATATCCACCACCGAACGTTCGTCGCCAGACATTTCGTCGACTGTAAGCTCTGTGCCTCAAATATTGCAGGCGGCCAATCGTGCCACCTCGAGTCCGGTTCCATCCACGACGATGCAGCAAACATCAATGAACGTCGTGGGTGAGAGCAGGGCGAGCCCCATCGGCAATCCAAGAGCATCTCTTGAAAGGCAAACGCCTTTGACTTCAAGATCTCCAAGTGTAGAACAAGTACCTCGTGTCCGTCCTACAGTGCAGACTCCCGTTCATTCTTCCTACCTACAAACTATGACGCCTCCACCTTCAACGTCACCCGTGAGCTCTACGATGGTTCATAATGCCAACGATTTGGCCTCCAGATCGGCACATCCAAGCACAATGATGCCGTCTCCTCTAGCCTCACCACAGATGCAACAGCCGAGTACTATCGATGTTCCGAAATATCTTCCCGATGGCTCTTGCCAGATGCATACGGTCAATCTATCTAACGCGAGCATCGAGGATCATAACCTGATCCTTGGCGACCTCCAGAGGCTGGGGCAGCAGATTAAAGACTCAGCGATACCAAACCAAAGCTTAGTTGTTCGTTATTCAAAACTCAACCGCGCCCTTGATATCATCCGACGTCAAATCAATCAAATCACTCAAACTCAGGTCCAGTCAACATCAGAGCTCGTATCTGACATTTTACGTCGGACAACTCCCCAGCGAGATCATACGACACCCTCGAGACAAACACCGCCTTACACACTACCTTCTTCCCAATCGGCATTCCCGACACAGAGTGTTACACCGTCACCTGTAACAGTCAATCATCGTGTCTCTATATCTCAAAGTCGTCCTCAATTACAATCTCAGTCCTACAATGATACGCTTCCCACTATGGCTCCGCCACCCCAGCCGAATAACCAGCAGCAACAGATTCAGACCGCGCCATCTATGGGCTATTTCCGTCCTCCAGCCACATTACCAACGTCTTATTATAACCCGCAAGGGCAAACTGTTAATTGGTCGCAACCTCGCTCGAATCCGTTCTCAACAGCTCAACACAATGCGCCACAACTGCTCTCAGCTCCCCAACTGCCAAGGGTGATCGCAGCACAGATCCCTCAGCCTCAGCCTCAGCAGCCCATGATTATGCCGACTGCTACTGTCCCCAGCATACAGCCAAATCTTGGGAGTGCTGAACCTCCTAAAGCATACTGGTCTGCGGCGTTTTGGGGTAAGCTCAGCTTTCTGATGAAGCAGCCCTCAGCCGAGCAATGGAAACCGAATGACGAACTCCGTGCCAGCCTTCTTGAAAATGCTATCAAGCAAGGTGACGACTTGTTTGTTGCTCTCCATCTAGTCTTCTGTACTGCGGACCATCCCAAATTCAAGGATGTTTACCGTTTCCTCTGGCAAGATTCCCAAAGTAAACTTGGGCTGGAACTCCTTTCCCAGCTCCTCTTCCCCAACTCTTCACTTTCCACAAGAGCTCTCGACATATTTTGCCAAATGCCCCTAGACCTTGGATCCGCGAGGCAGAGGATTCCTGGTTTCAACCACTCGATGTCAGCAGCAATCACATTGCTACAGAACATCCGACCCATCTTTGACGCCTTGTATAATTATTGCGTTGCAAATAAAGTGGAAGTACTACCGTATAACGTGATGACTTCATATGGTGTCAAATCACCGGCTTTACAGAGAACTATCGGCGTATCTCTCTCACAGATGGTTAGGAGTCACAGATCAAGCCAACTCGAAGACGCTCAGCGTGAAGCTCATCTTCAATCCCAGCAGTCCTATGCTCAAGCTCAAGCTCAAGCCCAGATCCAACAAACAATCGTGAGACAGCATCAGCAACCTCAGATGCCCAATCAACCCCAGGTCATGGCACCCACACCGGCCGGATCGAGTACTAACAAGGCTGTGACGATGGAGCGACCTGATTTCCACATCTTTACAACAGACTGGGGCAGCAAAGTACCCGGTTGGAAGCTAATCCCTGAATGGAGACACATCCCTGCGGATCTTGAACGCCCTGACGGAGATCAAAATGAGTATTATACTTATTTCAAGCGCTGCGTCTCGGATGTCATCAAGATTGAGTCCGTTAGGACCCAAAACATTTCCTTTCTCATCGAAGAAGCCATTCATAAATCATTTCCAAAGCCCAACCGTGCGGAAGGAACCGCGCTTAATATGCGTCCAGTCCAGAGCGGCTCAAAGCTCTACCGTCTCAGATGTGTTTCATCCACCACGGATCTTACGCAGTCAAGCAAGAACGGCGATTACACAGCTTGGAGAAGTCATGAGACAGCTTGGCCACAGACTTTCTTCGCGGAGCTTAACGATAAACTCAACAGGTTAATCGATAACAAACAAGGTGGCGCGTCTATGGCAGAACGAGAGTTGTCTAAGAAGCGCAAACTCCACTTCAGGCGGAAGAGGAACTGGCTTAAAGACTGCCCCACAGATCTCACCGACGGCCTCGAGCCCGGCGTGAATACTATCCAACTCATGATGCTAGACCCTCCCCCTCAGGATGGCAGCTCATATTACCTTGCGGTTGAGGAGGTTGAAATCGCAGACTACGATACCTTACACCAGCAAATCACGCAATCCCAAATCCTGCCAGCTAGAGATGCTAAGGGTATCATCATCAGCAGGCTTAAGAGATCCGCGGACGCGATGGCTGATGACGACGAAATTTCCGTGGTCGAGGACGATACTGTCATCGTCTCTATAACATGCCCGATGTCACAACAACTTATCGATATTCCCGTTCGGGGGAAGAACTGCACACATTTGGACTGTTTCGATCTCAATGGGTTCTTGACTAGTAGAACCAAACAAACCCCAGGATTTTCGGTTCCAGATTCCTGGAAATGTCCAATATGCAGCTCTGAATGTACACCTTCAACACTTATCCTCGATGGTTTTATGCAAGAAACGTGCACACAACTTCGCAAAAAACAACTCAAGGGAGAGTTTCTGGACACTAAGAGTGTCGTTATCCGTTCCGATGGACTGTGGCGGCCGAACGAGCCCACAGAACCGGCTACGAAAAAGATTAAAAACGAAGCGCCTGAAGTTATTAGCCTGCTAGACGATTAGATTGCGACATAAATCAAAAGGTGGAAGGGAGCTGCCATGTTTATATTGCATTTTTCGGGTTTGGTTTAAATTTTTTCCCTTTTTCTTCTTCATTGAGTTCTCGATTCCTCTCTAGCATTTTAGCATCAAGTTTTAAATTTCTCTTTTCTGCTGTGACGTTCAGTCGAATCCTGCATTCATTTCAGTGCATTCATTGTCGGGCTTTTGCTTTTAAAATTCTTGTTTTCAATTCGAGCCCTCTGCTAATTCTTTTTTTAAAATAACTTGGTTATATTAACGGCCTTTCCTTTTCCTTTCCTTGCTATACCCTCCTATATTTCTGCATTTCATCTTGGGGGGGGGGGGGGGAGGTCTTTTTTTTTTTTGACGGCCACACACACGTCTACACTGCATTGCGGGAGTTTTCCGGTGTGAAAAAGAAACAAAATTTGTACTTTTATGCTGTTTTCATCCGGTTGGCGTTCTCTTCTTCGATTCTTCTCTTCCCTTTTGGTAAAACCCTTTTGGTAAAAAAGATACGGATATACAATGCCGATACTACTACTTGTAATTACTCATTCAGCTTTTTGATCTTGAGGCCGATGGGGCCGAGGGGTCAGTCAAGCATACACCTTGTGCATAAAAGCGCTTTTAGGTATATACAGACCACTGTTGCTGTATTTAAAGGAATTAAATTACAAAATAAATACTTTTTACAATATTAAAAGATTGCCAACGATTGGTAGGTATATCACTATACTGTGATTGGAACCCGTGATTGGCTTTTAACGCTTCCTTGCAGTATTGTTTCGCGGTTAACTTGCGGATGCACGTACGCACGGAGTTGAATAACTAGGGAATGTTTAGTCTACTGACTCCACTTAGCTGACTACAAGTTTAAATATTTTATCAACTCCACTTAGCTGACAATATTATATTGTTTAGCATTTCCTAATTAACTCCACTTAGCTGAGTGTATTTAAATAAGTATTTATTAACTCCACTTAGCTGACTGTATGTTTAAATACTTATCTGCCAACTCCACTTAGTTGAGCATATCGGTTTTGTAACCCAAAGCAAAGGAATTTCATGAAATCAAAACAAGATTAGTCTCTGGTCGATTGGTTGTCTCACGTTTTAGTCATATCCGTTGATCATCCTTATCGTGTCCTATTATATTTCAATTCTACATGGTGACTTTTCGAATATGGTATACTATTGTTTCGATATATCTCCGAGAATTTTCAATGAACCTAACACTTCAATATCTTGAATTCACTTTTTTTTTTTTTTTTTTTTGGAAATTTGAGTCCTGTTTGTAGAGCTAGAAGGTTGTAATTCATCATGGTCACCTCACACCTGCATGATTGAACGGAAGAGCCGTCACCGTTCCGTCGGAAAACCAAAAAAAAAAAAAAAAAAATCTTTGTAGAAATATATATTTTTTTTCTTTCTGAAATATTGTTTTCCGGACGGAGAGCACACGTGCGCGTGCGGCATTCCCGTCTCGAGACTCGACTCTCCACTTGCATACTCCGTTACGGGTTAACCTCAGACGCCATTTTACATAATGAATTGAAAGGTTCAAGTCGATATGAAGGGTAGTCTCTTAGAGGCAAGCGGGTGGCCATATGTATGCATCGTGTCTTGCAATCTTTCGGCTCAGAAACTTCAAACCATGCATCATACCGATTGCCGTGGGCTTTTACTCTGTACAATTTTTTGATTACGGCCGCGGCGATATCGGAGATATATTTTTGTCTCTTGTTTCAGAATACCGACTTTTGACTTGACTTGTGATTTGCTAACTAGGGGTTTCTGTTGAATTCTATCGTCAATACATAGAAGAAAGGACCCATGTGCCGTTCCTCAAACCCTGTCGGTTTCGCTCTTGATAAACATGCAAGGAAAGCTTGACCGCTCGGGCTTGTGCGATAGCTGCGCTACTTAGCTATGCCTCCAACGGTGGTAGGAATTCCCCTCTGAAACATTATACGATGTATAATCAATTTTAAATCTTTGAATTCAAGATTTTGAGTCACGGAGTCTTTTTTTTTTTTTTTTTTTTTTTTTTTTTTTTTTTAGAAGGTTTGTTTTGAGGGACTTATGCCGCCGCCAATGACGATTAAATTTTGGTATCTCGATTGTTCGGCAGGCGTTGGCGGCGGAGTCTGTCCGGCCGTCTGATCTGCCGAACTTTGAACCGTGAATAACTCGATAATATATTCATAACTTCTTTGGACTCGCAATCATGCCGACGATGGGAATTTACTTTTATAATATTTTTGATTGCTACTTACCTAGATGTAATGCAAGTAGATAGGCTAGCCGCTGCTATTAAGAAAACTTGAATTCAAAAATTAAAAATCAAAATTAAAATCACTCGAGAAGCAACGCACATAGTCCGTTCATGCAGCGTGCATATTTGATTGATATATTTCCGGGTACCAAAAGCAATATCCAAAACATAATTGAAAAGTGGTGAAGGATCCATTTCCGAGCGTGTGGATGGAAGAATTAATCGAATGCAAACGGGAATCGAATGGATGGCGACAGTTTTTCTCAAGCGAGCCAGCATGCACCAGCCAGCCAGCCAGCCATGCGAATATTAAACTGCAAACGAAAGGGGTCGAATTGACATGCGACGACGACGAGCGGAACGGTCAACGTGTTTGCGTCGTGTGTGCAGTGCACCCGTCTAGACGTCTATCAATTTACGATATCTGATCCGATTACAAATGGCATGGGGATTACGTACAACTCTGGTCATATCCTTTCCCTTTGGAGAGTATATTGTACGTCCGGCCTGATTTGACCTTGCATTGACTCTCCAAGAAGAAAGTACTTTGAGACCGAGCCGCGCTGGGCTGCCCTCAGGCTGTTTGTATGATGACTAATACGGGATCGTCGATCCGGGTACGTCTCGAGGGAATAATAATTGATTGCGAACAATCGGATTATGTCACAATGGACTCGAAAATCGATATCGTTCGCGACTGGATTCTACATATTCCAACCTCAAATGGCGACTTTGTGCTGCACGACTGGTTTACGAGACAAATGCAAGGGTTTTTTTTTATATATCGGAAGTTATATCCGTGCAAGTTTTGATTTCATCATGATATGCAATATAACCTTCAGGGCAATAATGTTGAGTTTGAATTTCCCGTCTGGATTAAATTTGAATACTGGACCGAATGCATATAATCAAGAGAGCTTCTGGAGATAAATTTGATGATTCTTGCTCAAAAAATAGATCGGGAACAGCAAACCAAAGCCAAGCTGCACTAGCGGCTTGTGGGTAACTTGAATGTCTTGGAGGTTGGTTTCGAGTCTCTGCTCTCTAGTTAGGGCTGGTTACCGCAACAGGATACGAATTCCACACCCTGTTAGCAAGTTAACTTCACAGGGCAAAGGGTGTGGGCACTTTTGGCACATGGCTTTTTGATTGCTGATAAATCAAGGCGCTAACTACTGAGAGCGTCTGAACTTTAGGATTGCGATATTCATTATATTCGATCCAGTACTGCCGTAACGTAACTCGGGAGGGTATATGGATGTATTGACGGATGAGCATAATCGATACGTACTTCCAAGTAACGTTATATTTGTGACGGGCGGTTGTCTTGTGCAGCAGATATATGGTGCAATTAATATTATACACACCATGTTTGGACCTTGCGCGGTTCCAACCACGTTGGCTCTCACATACTCTCACATACTTGGTTATTCGTGGATGAGTCAGATGGTTCTCTCGGTTGATGTCTTTGTAATCAAATGTCGTTTTTGTCTGGGAGCTCCGGTTTGTTTAGGTTCTCCCTTCGAGGTCCACTGCAGTACGTACCGGTTCCTTCGAAGCTCTAAAAGTTTAGCCAGTGACAAGCCCATGCCACCACCAAGCATTGCATTTGCCATCCACCGTATCGGGCCTGCGTGGTTCGAACAAGGGCCGATTTTTTGGTCATGGTCGATTTGCTTCTTCCGATTTCCAGAGTTAGTTTCATTCTGTCGCATGAAGTAAAATAACATTTTACTTTTTGGCGCATCCAAGTACCTTTGGGCGAGAGAGAGATCCTTCACCATTCGGTGAACCGTCGTCGTCGTTATGCAGTCTCCACACCCCACATACCCTGCCCTGCACATTGCAAGCTAGCAATTTAGCTTGCACACCCTCATTTTGATATTTTTAACCGTAATCGCAATCAAAAGAACCTGCGCGCCGTGGGGAGATTACTAAGTCTCCGGATTACATGATGCGAATTGGATCTTTGAACTTGTGAATCATAGCTAGTCAGAGTTCCAATCGCTCGGAGCTTGAAATTTACCTAAATGTTCACGATTTACATTTTCGTATAAATTTATAAAAGCTAGGGGACTTCCCGAAATAAAAAAAAAAAATAAATAAAATTATATTCACAAGAAACTCAATCAACCAGCATCTTCGAAAAGCATTTCTTGATATCCTTGATATCAATTTCTTTGCTTCTTCTTATTATATTAGCCATTCTAGAAAGATTCGATTCAATATAATCGATTCTTTTAATTCATTAATTCCCTCCAGCCTAATATACATGGTTATTCAGGAATATTTACATGCAGCTAACTGCTTCGCCTTCGTATACAAACCTCCAATTGCAATATTTACCCGTCTTGCGAATACGTATACACACTCTCAGCAGACACACTTCGAATATCAACAGTATACCAATTACACCATCATCATCATCCGCTTTTTTTAACGGAAAGGTACAAAGATAAATACCGCACATTCGACGCCACAGGCTTGCGAAAACGTCTATAGCCAGTTTCAAAAATCGGAACTACAAATATATCCAGCAATCAATTAAGCCGTGATCATTCGGAACCTGGGATATATCCGAGCCGATTGGATTAGAACCTATCAGGGCGTTTGACGAGCCGGACTCACCTGAGAACGCTATAGAGCTAGCGCTGGATACGAACTGCACCCTGTGCCCAAGCGACTCTGCCCAAACCAGCGTGCCCAAGGGTTTTCTCCAAGACCAAGAACCTTACCACACCCTATTCCTTTGTCTCCACCCTCCCTTCCGTTGGAACGGGTTGGCCAACGTCGACGTCGTGGAGGGGTCCACCCTTGGATGCCATCCCCTCTTTCGTGCAGTCATTTATATTGGTTGCATTATCCACATTGCAACTTCCTTTGAGAAAAAGCCGAATCGTCCCTGCAGCTTCCAAGTGGCTTGCTAGCTTTCTTTCAGAAGAACCAAACAGCAGGACAGCCCTTCGAAACAGAGCAAGTCTGTGGTGACACCCTTTTTCCAATACAGTATACCGGTACTTCTTTATTGTACACGCCCAGAATTCGAATTCGACATTCGGCTCTTTTGGTTATACACGGCTGAGGTCTTCACGAAGGCTTGGTCCCTTTGACCCCGCTGCAAACTTGAAGTAAAAGAAATTAAGCAATAATAATAATAATACCGATCTTCCCACCTTTTCTTTCTTATTTCTCTCCTCCCTCCTCTTATGACTCTACTCTTTCTTTTATAATATATATATCCATCGTAGTGTAAAAAAACAAGCAGCGCCATGGGTGACCATACTTCCATCCGTTACGCTGCGTCGATTGTGACCACCCAAAACCACATCCAAAACATGCGAAGCGTCGTTCTCGCCCAGAAACCTCACATCACAATCACCCTCAAAGGTGAAAGAGAGGGACGCAAGATACCCTACGCTTTTTCGACCAGGGACAAGATTGAAGGCGAGGTTACAATCATACCCCAACACGATGTGCGATTCGATGATATCTTTATCACTTTTGAAGGTATGTTTCTCGTCTAGACATGACCCCAGTTAGCGTTCCCGTCGGTATACCCTCGCTACAGCTAGGCAGCAACTTTTTTTCTGCTGGGCTCGTATAGCCCTGCAAGCATCGCCATATTTTAAAAACCCTTTTTAAAAATATAAATGCAGTTGGAAGTGGAGAAGCTAAAAAGGTCGTTTTATATAAAACCTATAGGTGTCGTTCGAGTATGGAATGAAAACACTGGCGCTATGGGCGCCGCCAGGAGCGAGGTTCGACGCATGTTCCTCAAGATGAACCAACCGATTGACGAGAGCACATTACCCGTCCCACGGATCGCAATCAAAGGCATGCAATACACGTTTCCGTTTAGCTTTATCGTCCCGGATCAACTGCTTGATAGTCATTGCGGCCACATCACGCAGAGTGGGGTGGTTCGCCAGGCACACCTCCAACTTCCTCCAACCATGGGAACCGGTAAAACTATCAACCAAGACGGGACGCTTGAACTCGACGATGTGACACCTGATATGGCGAAGATTCGATACGGTATCAAGGTTAGGATCACGAGGAAGAAGGAGGTTGACGGCAAGCAGGCGATAATAGCTGAGGAACAACGTAATATTCACATCACCCCAGCATACCTCGAGGCACCGCCTCCAATGGACGATAATACCTTTGTCTTCAAGAAGGAGAAGGAGATCCGCAAGGGATTGTTCAAGGGCAAACTCGGTCGACTGATCGTTCAAGCTGACCCCCCACGGCCACTGGAGACCAAATCCCACGATGGGAAGCACCAAGCTACCACTACCGTTACCCTCAACATGACATTCATCCCTTCCGATGACTCCACCGAACCTCCAAAGCTTGGAAATATCACCACGAAACTCAAGTACCGAACATTCTACTCCACAAAATCGATCAATATAATCCCACAGCGGAAGTCCCATCTGCAAGACCCATACATGGGACAATACCACGAAACCATCACCCTCTCCTCCCGCACCCTTAACGGCATCAAATGGCGTAAAGGACGAGACGCCGAGCACGACTCAACATACGGCTCCCGCCGGGGCTCCGACATGTCGGATAACGCTAGCACCGCATCCCTACCCTACGAGAGCCCCAACTGGTACTATGCCGAAATCCTCGTTCCGGTATCCCAACCCCAAAACAAAGGTCTCCCACCTACCTTCCAATCCTGCCACGTCGGTCGCCAATACGAGCTCGATATCACCCTATCCGTCGATATCAGCTCGCGGTTGAACTCCTCGTTCAGTTTGAAGTTACCCGTCCAGGTCACTTCTGTCGGTGAACGTGATTTGGCAGCGCAGTTGCAAGTCGAGGAGGAGTTACCCGCCTTTGAAGAGTTTTTCACACCAAGATCTATCGCGCCTCCACCTATGGAAAACCAGCACCGACGGTTGCCAAGCTTTGCGGATTCGATGATGGAAGAAGCAGGGCAGTTACCCGCACATATGATGTCTAATTCGGCGAATATGGCTCCTCCACCGGGATACGGCTTGCCTGCCGGCCGTATGCTCCATATGTCATAAAATGCTCAACATTCTCTCTGTTTTTTTGGTTTTGATTTTTGTGTATTGTTACTTTGCGGCTGGTATAGCAAGGAACTGTTACTTATGACATGATACCCACGAAAGCACACACACGCCCTTTTCATTTTTTCATGTTTTTTCTTTATTAGCTTGCAAGCTTGTTATGTCTATTCTTTCAGCCAGTTTTTCTTATAAAGTCTTCCATTACTACGCATTCGTCAACATTCATAACCCTCTCATACATTCAACACTACTTACTAATCTAACGTCATATGCATCATCCCTTCCTTCTCTTGTCTTCGTCTTCAACAGTGTGTTATTATAGTATTAGTATATTGTGTGTTTATTATTTTGTTCGATGAGTATTACAGCGATGGCAAAGGGCGTTTGTATACATGCATTTGAAATGTACATGCATGATTCACGGATATTGTTCTTTTGTTACGTTTATTTTTCTTTCGAAATTTCAGTTTAACAAAGCGCGTGGGATGGGTATGTATCGTTGTATTTTATTAAACATACGCATACGCATAATGAAAATTTACCGATGCTTTAAATAAGTACTTACTTGCTTGTGGTTATTACTCTTCGTGCTATTGGAACTAGAATATAGTATCAGTCTTGTGCCGTATTTGTTACTTGTATGGGTCCTTCACGTTTGATGCCTGGGAGGATATATATGAGCATCTCAGATGAGCGCTGCCATACCATGGTACATTTACATACATACCGTGGGGTAAAACGGCTCCGAAATTTAGAACTAAGTAGCTATAAGATTGTCAAAAGCGCATGCACTACCATCCAAGACGCGATGTATGTAGGACTTAAAGACGCGTAGACAGTCACGTCGATATCACGGATCCCGGCGGAATTGAGTCTCGTCAACGAAACGCCTGGTGTATACATGTATTAATTTGTTTGATCATCTCAGCCGGAGAAAAAAGAAAAAAACCAGCTTGTCTATTATCTTTGCAACAAAAAAAAAATAAACTGAGAGCTTTATACTATCGAATCGTGTATATCGTATCTCGTTTGTTGTTTCCCTCTTTTCCTGAATTACAAATTTCGAGTTCCAAAGAAAAGAAAGAAAAAAGAATTCATTTGGACCATGCGCAAGAGAGGTAGTAGAGGTTGAACAAAGAAAAAAAAAGCCACAACAAAGTCTAGCTATTTCGGAAGATAAAAAAGCATTGGACGCAACGTAAAGATTCATTATAAAAGGAGCCAAGCTTTATAGACCCTTATTTTTTTCGGGAATGAAGAATGAATGAAATTATCAAGATTTCAGGTTGAGGCTGAAAAAGGGATCAGAAAGTGGTTTTTTTGGCATTCCAAATATCTCGCAAGTGTGATCTCTGTTCTCTCTATCTTTCTATCTCGTCTCTCAATTTCAATACTGGGAAGAAGGATACGCGAAACTCGCAGGTGAAAAAACTTCGCTTGAGACAATAGATGTTTACAAATCGCTAAGGAATATCGGTGAGTAGAGGTTCATTTGGAAAAGCTGTTTCGGTGGGAACTTACGTATCCTCCTCGTCCGGAAGTGGTGCAGCGGCGGCGGCATCCATATCTAATCTCGCCTGTTCCATTGCTGCGTGGTCTACCTCGACCTCAGGTGGGGCGAGAGCTGGAGCAGCGACGACTAATCACACAAAAGATGTAACATTAGTAAAAAAGAACTGATGACGATTGATTGGGAGGCGTGGACCATACAATCGAGATCTGTGCTTCCGACAAGTTTTCTGGCGAGCCACAAGAAGGGCTTTTCAAAGTTGTAGTTAGACTTGGCGGAGATGTCATAATACTGCAGGTATGTTAGCTTAAAATATGTTTCTTGAAAATTGAGATATAAACGTACTTGGAGATTCTTCTTCCTGTGGAAGGTAATGGTCTTTGCCTTGACCTTTCTCTCCTTCACATCGACTTTGTTTCCGCAGAGGACTATCGGAACGTTCTCACAGACACGAACGAGATCACCTGGCAATTATTTGTTGGTTATTTTGTTTGTAGACAATATGACGCGAGTTTTCGCTTCTGAAAGATTTTTGTGGAACGTACGGTGCCAGTTTGGAACATTCTTGTAGGTGATTCTGGAGGTGACATCGAACATGATGATACCACATTGTCCGTTAATGTAGTATCCATCACGGAGACCACCAAACTTTTCCTGGCCGGCGGTATCCCAGACATCGAACTGAATTTTGCCGTAGTTCGTGCTGAAACCTATAAATTTTTCGTAAAGTCCAAAAGTCAGAAAAATGTCATTAGAGTAGCAAAATCAAAGCTCTTCGGTGGGGCTTTGACAGGTCATCTGGAGGGGTAAACGGTTGTGTTGCTTTTTTGACCAAACAGCGAACCACGACGGAGGAGCTAAGCAATACCTCCTCAACGCTACCACCAGAAAGGGAAAGGGGAGGGAGAAGGTGAGAGTGAGAGAAAAAAAAATTGGTGTCGCGAGGGAAAGAAGGTGAGGCGCCGTTTTGTGAAGAAGGGTGAGCGACGGCAAGTTGAGAAGAATCAACGATATAGAGGTTCGTGCTTATGTCTGGTACGCTGATCGAAGCTGCTGTTGATGGATGAATGCGAGAGATAAAACTTACCCAGTGGATGAACCTCGACACCGAGGGTAGCAATGTATTTCTTTTCGAATTCGCCAGTCAAATGACGCTTGACGAAAGTGGTCTTTCCAGTACCACCGTCGCCGACCAGGACGAGCTTGAAGGTAGGAGTCTGCTCTGCCATTGTGACTGTAGGAGTAGGATGAGGTTGTTTACAGGGATGATTGAATTAAGCTAGGAGGAAGGAATAAGAGGGTCGTTAGAGAGGATTAAAGAAGATGAAGGAGAAGAACAGGAGGTTGTCTTTTTGATGAAGCTGGAGCGGGAAGAAGAGGAAGAGAAGAAATGGGTTGTTGTTGTTGCGGCGTTGGAGGAGAGAAAGAAGAAACGGATGGAAAAATTTCTGCTGGGCGGGCGGAGGCGCAAAGGAAGGTCGCCTCGGCGCGGGCAGCAGTTGGCCTCCCCGGGTGGAAGGAGGGAGGGAGGAAGGCTCGCCCCCGGGGAGCACTCTCCCCGGTGAGAACCATGTGGTCCGGTGCAGTTCTAGTTCTCTCCACGAACACGCGACGCGACGACGACGAAGACGACAGATTCGATTGTGTTCGCATACTCACCGTTTGATGGAATAATAGCAGTACGATAGCGTCAGGTTGCTATGTTGATGTCTTTGTTGATGGAGACGCTGCGAGAGGCTGCGGAGAGCGCGAAATATTTATATGCCGTCATTTTGGCGTGGCGACCACCGCTGCACCGTTCACACCTTCTCTCTTTCCCCTCCCGAAGAAAAAGAGCAGCAGGCAGGATCCAGTTCGCCTCCCAGCAGTATTTAGCTCCAAATACTCTTTCGATTACTAATACGCGATTTCTGTTTGTAAAAGTTGGCGACAGAGGTTTTAAACTCTTCCTTCAGCTTAAAACCTTCATTGGTATCAAACACACTTTCCCCTTCAGGCCACCATATTCCAGCAAACTCATATTCATTATGAGTAATTCAGTATTTGTAAACCTATGATCCTGTTCAAGTTTTGATTCAGAGGTTTCCATATGACTTTGAGGTTAGATTTGAGGTCAAATCAGTAGTAACTGAGTGTCTTTTCTTCCTTTTTTACTGAATCCTGAAGGTGTTTGCAAAAGCAGCAGAAGGAATAAGAGAGACCACTCTTAACGCCAGGATCAATGCTAAACATGTACACAGAAATGTTCGAAGGATGACAAAGCAAACGTAGAGCATTCATCGACATTTAAGCTTGGTGCTGTTATGTCTCGAGCTCTGCGAATCAACTGAATCAAAATTTGAAAGAACTAGAGCTGAAGCAAATGACATCCGAGCATCCCTCCACCGCCCCAATTTCGCCTAGGGGTCAGTGATAACTCTAGATCCTTTTCACCGCTATCGTCAATCCGTAACACGAGAACCGATATAGCTCGCTGGAGAATTCGTGCCTTGACGTTAGCATATTCCACGTATTCCTCAACAGAACACCAAAGCAAACCACAGAACACTAAAGCAAACCACGAGAGTTCTTACATTCTCATTCTGCTGGACTTCGGTGGCAACCCTTGCTAGTTTCTCATGATTTAATGCTCCGATAGTTCCAAATCGCTTGATCCTATCGCCGGCTTTGAGACCAGCTGCTTCAGCCGGCGACGAAGGAGCCACACTCTTTACGACAGCGAATACCGCCTCTACGATAGTTTCCGGTCGAAGAGCGGAAGGGCCAGAGGAAGCGGTAGCGGAGATTTCCGAACCTGTTGGTTCCGGAGCACCTGCTTGTTCAGCATGGTATGAATGTAAACTCTTTTCGATTTCGGCCATCAGAGCCTTCATATCGTTGACCAGTGGAATTATACGCGCTCTTGTGGTACGGACTTTACACGTGGACACCCTCTCGCCCAACAGGACATTCCAGTCAGCAATTTGATCCCTCATCTGGATAAACCGAATTTAGGGAGGTCAAGAAGAAAAGAAAAGAAAAATATTTTGAAAGAGGACTAACTTTGTGCAACATCAATATCGTCCCTTGGATACCCGTCAAATGTGGTCAACGGTGTTTGCATGTTCACTCCGTGCTGCAAGGAAACAAAATGTCATTAAACTTTTCATTCCTCAAAACTCCGGATTTTGTTTTACTGATGTTTTTTTTTTATCATTTCGTTATTTTGTTCTATCTCTACTTCCTTGAGGGAAGGGGGTAGGTGAGGGAGAGCTCACGGTATCCAGAACCGCACTCAGAGCGTTTATTTCTGCTTCGAGAGCTTCTTTTCTCTTCATCAGAGATAGAAGCCTATCTCGCGAAGAGGTCCCATTTGAATCTGTAGAGTTGCTTGCAGCCTGGCCGCCAACAGAAGGATTGTGAATGTCGCCTTCCGTTTGTCTTCCCATATTCTCTCGCCCTCGAATTTCTCTAGTTGCTGTTCCCTGTCTTTCTCAGTTTAAGTAGGATAATTTCGAGGAGTTGCGTCTGTACAGCTCTCTGTTTAAAACGGTAGCCTTCTCTTCTGATATGAGTTGAGTGGGATGTGGAGAGTGAGAGAGAGAGTGTGTGTGTGAGAGGTTGATGCTGAGAGTGCCTAAGTATTTAGTATCTATACTGATGTCCTGTACCTATGCCTGACTGGGCGTGGTTTGGTGGCTGACGAAGGCCCAAAAGCAACGTCGACACAACGCGACTGGACAAACACTCCTCTCATTCTCCAACAGGCAACAACATTGCTTTGTACCTCACACGTGCACACATCTCGTCGACAGCCGGGGAAGGGAAATGAACACCATCGTCGTACGTCTGTCTAGATTCACTTGAGTACGATATGTAGTTTGAAACGTATCTGCGTACCCTGGCCTACTCGATACCTCGTACTTGGCGTCCATCCATCATTGTTCGAATTTGATCCTCTGCATCCATCGACCTCTTTTCCTCTTCGTGCGGTGGGTTTAACAAGCATCCGCGACGTCATTCGGTCCCAAGAATGCGTTGCCTTGCAGCTCAATTGCCTGAAGGACGCCTTCATCCTGGACGACATATCCTCGCGAAAAGGAAAAAGAAGACGCTTTTTGTGGCTGCGAGACGAAGCTAGAGAAAAGGTTTCAAATGCAAGCGCTAGTTCGGTCGTTTGGTCGGGCAAGTCGAGGGAAAAGGCAGCCGCCAATAGTATGTGATGCTGTACGGTTCGCGGGTTTCGTTCCTCGCACCTGCTTGCAGAAATGCTCGCTCAGAACATTGACCGAAATCGAGCCATTGGACCCGATAAGAGCGGGCCTGGGGGCACCGGAGGAATGAAATATGGTGTCCATCCTCACATGAAGAGAAAAAAAGAGAAGGGACGTTCTTAATTTTTGTTTTTGGTTTTACGCCATTCGATTTAATGGCACGAATATTACCTACCACCCAGCTGCGCTGGTGATTGATATCCGCAGGCTGCACACACACACACATCAGTCATTCATTCATTGCAAGGGTATCGCAGCAGCACCACTACTAGCACGACGACTGGGATTCATGGTAAGCAGCCTCATCCGGAACCTTATTTACATTTATATTATTCTGTTCATTTAGTTGGGTTCGTTATTAATATATTTACCTGTTCGATCTGCCAAACTAGGGCCTTTGCCAGTCGGAATATAATTTATTCTCGGGTCCGTCTCGAAACGTCGCATTGCGATCCATTTGGCTGTTGCCAGGCGCCCATCAGACACTCGGACACCCACCCTGCGCCTCGCCGCTTCTTCCTTAACTCTGTTCGATTTCGGCCATCTGTGGTACCAATCTCAATTGTCTATTGTGCAGGTCAAACAAGAATAAACAATCGAAAATAAGCACTTTGAAAGCGGACGGACAGCCACAGCGTTTTTATTTTCCCGAGTCGCTGAAACGTTCCTTTCTTTCCATCTTATCTTGAACCCCATATCCTTCTCTGCGAGAGGGGTCCACCAGTCCACGTATACGACCGAACGATTATACTGTATATATTATACGCTCGTACCATCCCGAATAATAATAATACCCATGTCGACACCGCATCGTTAATTCGATAAAGAGTATATATATTGTTGGCAACCCACTGTCTAGGAGAAAGAATTTGGACTGAATAGCCTTGGGCGGGTTGCAAGGAACCGTGAAGGGTTCTGGGCGGCCTGCCGGGTGAATATTCACGATGGAGGGGAACTCATCTCAAGGCCTCATTCTGGATACGAGCGAAAGTGTCCTCCAGAGCGACTCCGAGTCTATGGAAACAGCACCCGGGCCGGTCACACCTGTGGACAATTGCGATATGCTCACAGATCAAACTGCGCCGCAAATTCTAGTATCGCAGGATGGAGATAGCTTTGTTGAGGGAGATGAGTCTATCCGAAGGCTATCGTTTTCGACGGAAGGTAGCGAAACTCAATACGCAAACCTATCTACGCCAAAATTCAATACCCTTCGATCTCGCTCTTCTGGCCATAGGGATCACGGGCAGGGAGTTATGCGCCGTTGGATGAAAAGCCTTCGCGGAAAGTCAAAGCTACCCCATATGCACTACGACATTTATCGAACTCAGGCAGCTAGGGATTCGGTTCATGGAAATCTCTCAATTGCACCTTCAGCGATGACGAGTGCTACTAAGCTTACGGGCTCAACTGGCTTCCTGGGAAGAGTCGGAACGGCAACCGCGTCAAGGATGTCCTTGTCATTCTATGGCAGTGTCGCAGGTTTCTCCAGACGCGATCCGATCGACCAGACAGACTCAAGAGTTGAGGATGCCCTAGATGACACTTTGGATCTGGCGACAATAGAAAGGGCGCAGCAAAGGTGGAAAATTTTAGCTGAAATCGTTCTATCAGAAGAAGAGTACATCATGGATCTGAAAACTATGATAACGGTAAGTACTGGTCTCGTCTCAGCAAAACATGTATATCATGATTCTGAACCCAGAATATTCAATACTAACATTGTTACTTTCTGTGGCAGGCATTTACTTCACAAAGAGAAAACATAACTGCCTCTGATACCCGTGCCAAACGTAGAATTGTCGATAATATGACCGACCTTCTAGAGTACCAGGAAAGCCTTTTATCAGAGTTATTCACCAGATTACCTGCATCTATCGCTCTACCTACCAAGCTCCCAGGTGTCAACGTTAGCACCTCAGATGTTCCTATATCATCGCACGACAATTTGGCAGACCCGTCGCTCGTTAAATCTCTGGCAGATGTATTCGAGTCGAGAGTAAGAAGCGCCGCTCAACGGTCGAAAGTTAAAAAAATGTTTTCATCCTAGCTGACCAAATGTTCTTTTTATCCAGATGGCCTTCTTTTTCGCTCATATCGAATATGGTGCCAACTATGAGAAACTCAAGGAACTGGTTAACAACTGCTCCAACTCACCGATAGAAAAGAGAGGTTGGGAATCCGGATTTGAGATGCTTGCCAACGCAATTTCCGCAGAATGCAACAAGGGAAGCTATATGGGGAAAAAAGCTGCAACTCTTGCAGATCTCATCATCAAGGTATGATATATGATTTTTGCTTCCGTATCGCGATATATCGTAGTCTCGTCTCTTTTAACAAATTTGCCTTATCTACAGCCTATTCACCATGTTTGCCGATATCCATTGCTTCTTAACCGCCTTTTGGATGTTACACCAACCATAGATGCGCCGGAAGCCAACGAGCCTCTTCACAGAATCATTAAATCATTAAAAGATTTAGGTTGCGAGCTCAACAGCGTTCAATGTAATACATCTGGGGCTCGGGATCAACTGGAGAAAACATGGTTGCTGCGCGAAATGATCATTTTACCAAGGGTATGTGAGCAGGCTGAAGTGAGTTGGCGTATACATCAACACTAATTCTTTTGAAGGAGATCGACTGTCTAGCAAGCCGTGTCACAGTGGACCGACGGAAAACCGTACTCCGTCACCTTGGACGAGTTCTATTATGCGGTGTCCTGCAAGTCGCATATTCTACCTATGATAGTCCCAGTGCCAGATACACCATCGGGTCGCTATTTCGAACCCATCTGCTTCTCTCACGTCCGACCGTTGATCCTTCGACTCAGAAAGCTGTTTGTTCCGTTATGTTTATGATTCCACTTTCAGCTCTGAAATCCGATGATATTCAAGGTGAAGCCCGTTGCTATAGTTGTCTGTTGGAACCCTGCTGACTTCGATTATCCACTAGATCGATCCCTCCCAGACGCCGAATTTTCTTGGAAGATCAACTTCAGGAAGGCAAATCGTTTGTACCGAATTCGTGTATCAGCAAAAACGGCAGATGATGCGGAAGTTTGGAGGTCGAGCCTGTCCCACTGCATCGACAAGATGGCTGCGGAATCGACGTCGTCCACTACTCACCTCAGCTATCTCCCAGTCGACATTCGCGCGAGAGACAACGAAGACAAGACATCGATGCTTGATCTGCGGAAGCAATTCTCACAAGCCAAGAACCAAATCGGGCTGTCGCGGTCGAGGTCCCAGCCACTCGATATGTTTTCGACCGGCTTCAAAGAAGAAGCACCACCTGCTGCGAAACAGTCGCCGTTGGCGCAACAAGTATCCAACAAGTCTCTCGAGAAGTTTCTGAGGAGAAACACAGACTTGGATAGGGTGATGCCCGATCGTAAGGAAGAGGCAGTTTCGCGCCTCTGGCCTGAGCAACGTAATACCCTCGAGAATCTGTACTCGCATGTCATATCTACGGATCTTCTTTCATCGCCAACACCAAAGAAGGACCCGCCCCGAAGACTCAACACATTGTCAACTCGATCAGTCTCGACATCTCATGTTGAAGAAAAAGGGCTGATGAGAAAACTATCGCTCAGTAGTATTTGGCAGTCAAGGAAAAGGAGTTTTACGCCAACCAATTTCGATGGCCCAAGCCTCAAAAGCCGTCCTTCCCGTCTCTATATCCCGCAGAGAACCGGAAGCGTCAGACCAAAAAGAAGCAAATCCGAACATCTAAGTTCCTCCCAAACTTTCGGAATGAGTTTCCACCGCTCTGCATCTGAGAACAATTGTGTCCAGCTAGATGGGGAAAATAAGGAAAACTGGGAGTTCCAGCCTAAAACACCGTCTCGTAAACGAAGCTTGCTACATCGTCTTTCGCCCGAAAAATCCAACAATCATAGCCCGGTTTCGACAGAGCCTTCTACCCCAAGCTCAACTACGACACCGATATCGCCAGTGACTCACACATCCTCTTTTTCGGAAAGGCTTAGTTTCGGTGCTGACTTTGGGATTTCAAGTCACTCGTTGGCGTCAATGCACGGGCGTATCAAGAAGTCCTTCAGAGGTAAAAGCACCCTCAAAAAGCTTTTTACGGGATGAGAAGCTGGTTTTCCTCTGTCCACCCACCCCACTATTCTTCCTTTCTTCCGTTGCCACGAATTATAATGATTGATACCTGTTTGGCTTGATGTTTATGACTGGATTGCTTGGTGTTGTAACATATATACTTTCTTTTCTCTTGATTCTCTTTCCTTTCTTTCGTTGGATATTGGATTATTCACTACTAGTGTGCAAAAAGAGACCAAAAAGTTTTATTTTTGCTTGTTTCCTTTCGCTTTTTCTTCAAACTTGTGGACAAGGGTTTTTTCTATTATAATTGTATTCTCAGTCTCGAAATTGAGGACATTTTTTTTCTTTTCTTGATTCCCTTTCCCTGATAAAAGGTCTTTTCACGTTGTCTTGATTCATTCGTGGTAGTGGGGACTAATTTCCCCCGGGTCTTTTAACGTAGTGTGTTGGCTCTTATCATAATTCTGTAGGTGATGGTATTAATGGTCGTGTCTTAAGATCTTCTTCTTCTTCTTCTTCTTCTTCTTTTTTCATCGACATTGATCAATATGGCATTTTAATTTGGGTACCGTTTGAAGCTCTCTTATTGCTTTCATCGATTTATCCTTTTTCGTATACTTTCTTTCTTTCTTTTGTTCAACAATATTCTTTTGTGGTAGTAGGTGGACTCGCTATGGAGGTATACTATAGGTGCTATCATCATGGAATTGGCTTTGCTTGGTGGAAATTATGAGGTTTCTGCAGGTCTTGACGGGGTGGGGTTTAGCTAATTTTAATAATGATAATGCTAATATCAAGATTATTACTTGTCAAATAGCCTGAGAATATCTGTATCGCCACTCAAGCGATTTGTTTAAAAGTATGCACTGACATATATGAATTACGTTCCACATATCGATATTTGATGAAACTTTTATGAAGATTGGAAAGGCATCGATTGGTACCACGTTCAGAGATGCTAAAAAAAAGAGAAAAAAACCTAATCATCACCGTCATCGCCACCATCGCCATCACCATCGCCCGCCCTCTCCGCAGCAGTCTCCGCAATATCAAACTTCTTCCTCCCCGCCGCACCGCTAAGTTTAGCAAACGTGACACTATCAACCTGCTTCCCAACCTTCTTCTGCAACCTCTGAATCTCCTCCTCGGCATCCTTCGCCTCCTCCTTAGCCCACTCCAACACCAACGGCCGTCCGTGTAAATGCGTATGCTTCAACGCCTCCATCGCATTCTCCGCCTCACGCGTGCTAACAAACTGCGCAAACCCGAACCCCCGCGACGTCTTGTTGAACTTTTTGGGGACTCTCACAGACCGCAATTTACCGTATTGCCCGAACAAACTACGTATCTGTTTCTCGGACACCTCGAAGGCCAAGTTCTTGATGATAATCTTGGTGCTGGCGCTGTTATTCCTCGCGTCTAGTTTCTTTCGTTCGGCCGCAGCATCTTCGCCTCTATGAGACCCTCTGACCTCCAGCTTGTGGCCATCGAGGAAGTAACCGTTCATGGCTGCTGCGGCGGCATCCGCTGCTGTTCTGTCGCGGAATTCGACAAAGCCGTAACCCATGCTTAGAGATTTTCCGGGATTCTTCGGGTCCGGTTTGGTTTTGATCCTCGCGGCGATGAAACCTTCTAGGGATGAGAATATATCTTTCAGTTTATCTTGCGTAGTAGCGAAGCTCAAGTTCTTGACAAACAACGAGGATGTTTCGCCGGGTATGACGTCTTCGTCGCCGGTTGAGATTAGTTCCTTGATGGAAGGTTTGGCGACAGTGCCTCCCCGGACTGTTGTCGCGTCATTATTATTCTTCTTGGTGGTGTCTACGGTGGCGGCGATGAAGATGTCTTCGGGCGCCTTTTCGACTTTTAGTATTGATTCTTTGAACTTTCGGCCGTAGAGTCTTGTGAACGCCGCTCGACCGCTCGGGTCGTCTAGGAATTCTACAATGGCGATGGTACCCGCCGGCGGCATCAGGACGCGTTTGGTCTCGCCGAATTCGTTACATAGAGCGCGGAGTTCGTCAATGCTAGTTCCGTATGCAAAGTTCTTTATCAAAACAACGCGATCTCCCCGTTTCTTCTTTGCGAATGCGGCAAGATTGATGCCGTGGTTTTCAAAATAGGATTTTGTTTCTTGTATGACTCTGGTTTCCGCGTGTGCTTGCTTCACGGCTGCGTCTGTGCTCGTGGGGTCCAGCATGTCCGCTTTTGAAACGCCGAGGCGGTCCGCCATGGATGCCATGACGGAGTTGATGTTCATGTAGAGGGAGTTCCATTCGAAATCTGATTTGTTTGCGTTTCGTTTTTTGAGGATTTCTCGTTGTTTTTTGAGGGGGAGTTTGGAGAGAGCAAAGTCGTCGAGTTGGGATTCGCGTTTGGCTTCGGCGGGGAGAATGTGGAGGTTTCTGCCTTGGAAGATGGATTGGTCGAGGGCTTCGAAAGCGGTGATTGCTGAGGGTGGGGAGGCGAATTGGATGTAGGCGAAACCTTTCGGTGCGTGCTTTTTTGTGTCGACGGGGAGGTGGACCTTTTGAGTAAATCATGGGATTGGTTAGCAGATCTTTATATTGGTGTGGTTTGGGTGAGTGATGAGGGGATGAGATGTGAAGTGAAGTGTGATATCAGACAAGTTTACTATCTATTTTGGGATCATCATCGATAACATCTTTTTTTTTGTTGATGCATCGCAGTTGTCCCTATCTAAGGAATTATCATCATTTTTAAAGGGTAGTGTGCTTTGAAGTAGTGATTTCAACATATGGGGGATGTTTCCTACCTCTTCTAGATCCCCGAATTGGCTAAAGAGCTCTTCGAGCTCGGATTCTGTGACGGAGTAGGTTAAGTTTCGAATGAACAGCCTTCCAGTATCTGTTATCTTCTCAACCGCGAGGTCATGTTCGGATTTTGGGGCCGGTTCCTCTGGAGCGGGCTCGGTTTCCGGAGCGTCCTCCATGTTTTCATCTTCATTTATGCCGCCCCATTCATCCTCGTCGTTTCCCTTATCAGAGGCGGCCTTATTCCCCTCATCTTTTGTTTCTAGTTTACTGTTCGTCAAAGACTTTAGCCAGTCTGCATCTGACAAACCGGTTTGAACAGGACTATCAACATCCGGGAGGACTTCCGGGTCTGTTTCCTCCGGTATAGGTTCGACAGCACTCTCATCATTTTCAATCAGAGGTGCTGGTTCGGGAAGATCTTTCTTCCACTTCTTCTTTTCCGTCTTTTGAGTGGAGAGCTCCTCATACTCGCTCTCACTCTCATCTTCTGGAACTTGGACGACAGCAGGCTCTTCATTGATGATATTAGTTTCGTTCTCCCATATTTTCATGTTTGAACGGTTCTTCATCAATTGCATGTACTCGCGATACTTTGGATCATTCTCATCTAGTGACGGTTTCCCATCTTCTGGTTTTTTTGGCTGTTCAACCTCATCGCGTTTCCGCTTGAGATTTTTCGCCTTGGTAGCAGCGGATTCGGTCAGGTTGTGCTTTTTAGCATACGCGGACGAACTAGGAGCGTTCGCACTCCACGGACGGGAGATGGTTCCATCCTTTGCGGATTTTGCAATCTCTACGGAGAGCTTTGAGGTTTTGATGTAGGAGCGGTCAAAGTACTTGACAGCTGCTTCGGCCTGTTCTGGGGTTTTGTAGCCAATGAAGGCTATCCTGCGGTCTGGGAAGAAGCGGCAGTCTGTTATGGAGGAGCCGGAGAGCTTTGAGAAGTGAGATTTGAGGGCGGCATCTGTGAAGGGGGTGGGGAGGTTTTTGATGAAGATGCGGGAGGAGCGGAGGGTGAATGGCTTTCTGGGAAGATTGTTAGTGAGAATTCCATAAAGATGTGGGAAGGAGAGGAGAGATACCGTACGTGCCAGGTATTTTGGGGGATTGGTCCTCTGTTGTCATTTGAGGTGATGCTTTTTTTTCACAAATATAAAATCACGAATGGGTTGGTCCACTTGCGAGGTACATATAAAGAATGTAGAAGAGAGCGAAAAGTAAAAATTTTCTTCCTGTGCGACAGGATGGTGTGTTTTGGCTGGATTCCTTGGCGCTTCTCCCCGTGCACCTTGCTCGGGGGAAGAATTGGGGTTCCTCCCACTCCTCGGTGTGTTCGGGGCGTCGGGGGAGAGTGCCGGGAAGAATGTCATGGCGCCGAGGGCTTGAGTTGGCTTGGCGGCGGTGGATGTCGAAGCATTTGGCGCGTGTCCCAGACCGTTCCAAGGCTTGCAAGCTCACACCCAAGAATTTCTCAATTAAATCGTTCGCATGCCTGCCGGCTCTCCCTCGTCCCACGATTGATTGATTGACCGACCTGACCGATTAATAACTGTTGCACCACCTCCCGCCGTCCTATCCCTCCGTCTTCTCTTTCTTTCTTTCTTTCTCTCCTTCTTTCTGTCGTTGTCGTCCTCATAGCTATCTCTGCGCCGATTCTGCGTTCTGTTGAGACCTTCGCCTCATATAAACCCGCACGTAAGCGACCCCATCGCCATCATATTACTATCTCTTCTTCTTTCCCCAACCAATTTGTTCATCTCATCGCTCCGATATCACGCTGACGCCAAGCTATTAGACCCATCTGTCGCTTCGTAGCAGTGTATTCACATCGCCAAACCTTTGCCCCAATTAAACCGCGACAACCATGGTTTCGAATAGCACAAACGATATGACAGGTACGCCTAACCCCCTTATTAACATTCCCATATCCAAGTCAACCTCATATCGAACTTGAGAAGACCCTTTCCGTCGGTCCATTTCGTTTGGTATTTTTTACTGAAATAATCTACTATATAGCTGTCATTAAATCGGTTGACATGGTGAGAGTTGAAATCCTCTCTATCCGACATATTTATCGGACTTTTTTCCTGATAATTCCATGATGGTGTCCCTTATTCGTCTAGGCCGAGAAAATGCAGGAGGATGCGATTTCTGTTGGTTAGTAAAGGTCTTAAAACCTATCGCGCCACCTAGGTCTGCCAACTGACATGTCTTCATTTTAATTCAATAGCCAAGTCGTCCATGGACCAATACAACATTGAGAAGGTGAGAGAATACCTTGGCGGGAGCTCACGGAGCATGGGTTGTCAAGCAACGGTTAGCTGATAGACTGAATTGAAGGATATCGCCCAAGCTATTAAGAAAGAGGTACGGTGTAACCATCTGATATTCGTCTCGAGTGATCACAGAAACACATAACTCTAACATCACTCTCTTTACGCAATAGTTCGATCAGAGGTACGGTTCGACTTGGCATTGCATCGTCGGTAGGAACTTTGGTAGCTTCGTAACCCACGGTAAGATTAAACCCAAGATCTGTATTGTAGTCTAGGAATACCTCTACCTTTAAAACGCTGCTAAAATTCTGAAATTAATCATGCTTAGAAACCAAACACTTCATCTATTTTTACCTGGGCCATGTGGCGATACTTCTCTTCAAAACCGCGTAAAAGGAATATATAAAACCCGGACATATCTATACCAGCCTTACGGTCCAATTTTATCATCTTTTTCGTCACACATAGGCATTAGGAGCGATTCAAAGGGTGAAGAAGAAAAACAGACAAAAAAAAGGCCAAAAATTCGGGAGCATGGGTGTTATGTTATACTATGCGTTTGGGATTACGAGAATTTATAATTTTTTTTTCAAGGCTTTTTGTTTGGTTGGATATCTGGATTGGCTATATAATTAAGCAGAGCAGAGAGCGACCATAGAACTGCCTGCACAGGTTGAACAATATATGCAATATGATCATCAAAGCTTTTGCTTTCGTTTACTAGGCTCAATTTTTCTATGTTCTCTGGTTATAATCTCAACATACGTTTCTATGATATGCCCGGGGGCTAGCTTCAATATACTGCGTGTAAGAACTGGGTTAGGTAATACATTTCGCTTTGCTAGAAAAAGAAACCCTCAAAGTACTCTATGAGGAGAGGTCGCCTATATTAAGAGCGTCTTCTGTGGCACAATCTTAACTCGCTGGAAGAACCCTCCTTGACCATCAATCATTGCAAGGGGCGTTTTCCACAAAGCTACAGAAATCACTCGAATTAATGGCCAATGCTCTATAGTAGACATCATACGATATTTTATCATATCCTTGCCTGCCGTCCCTAGCTTGTAGCTGAGCTTGGATTGGATCCTGTGCTGGTGTTAAAGTTTGGACGAGGTTGCTTAGCTAAGCCACAGCCGCCAAATCGCCACAAGCGACAAGCTAAACATCTATTCTCTGCTCTCTCCCATCACCATCACCACCCGTCATCCCTACCCGACTCTTTCTCACTTGTCATCAAGAGAATAGAGATTCTCCTCGGGCTAGGCCACGGATAACGAATTACGATAAATTACCACCGGCCCCGACTCGATACGCCCCGTTATAAGCGTGTAAAAAAAACGCGAAAGTAGTGGCCACCTCGAACCTTTGTGGAGTCCCTCGCGTACAAGCCTTTCCCTTCCACCATCGATCGCTATCTCTAGTTTCCGCCTCGCAGCGAAGCTCGAAACCCGACCCCGTTCAAGATGTCCGACATGGAAGAGGAATATGAAGAGTACGAGGAGGAGACCAACATCACGGCCGAGGACTGCTGGACGGTCATCTCATCCTTCTTCGATGCGAAGGGTCTGGTGTCCCAACAGATCGATTCCTTCGACGAGTTTGTCAGCACGACCATGCAAGAACTTATCGACGAAGACAACCAGCTCGTGCTAGACCACAACACCCCTAGCAATGATGAGGGTATCGCGCTGCGCCGGTTCGAGATAAAGTTTGGTAACGTTCTGCTGTCGCGTCCCACATTCACTGAAGGTGATGGTTCGACACAAGTCATGCAACCACAAGAAGCTCGACTTCGAAACTTGACGTACGCATCACCGTTATACCTCCAGATGTCACAGAAGGTCATGGTTGCCCGTGAGATCATCGGAGGGGATAAAGAAGAGGACGAAGACGAAGATATGGAGGATGCTGAGGAAGGCGAGAAGAAGGATAAACCTGGTTATCATTGGCAAGTCATCGGAGACACCACGGAGGAGATCGATGACGATGACGAGGATATCGACAACACTAAGCAGACGAGAGTGTTCATCGGCAAGATGCCAATCATGCTGAAATCACGATACTGCGTCTTGAAGGAGTTCAACGAGGATGGCCTGTACGGTCTCAATGAGTGTCCCTATGATCAGGGAGGCTACTTTGTCATCAACGGGTCTGAAAAAGTCCTCATTGCTCAGGAACGTAGCGCGGCCAACATCGTCCTATGCTTTAAGAAAGCAGCGCCGTCTCCCATTAGTTTTATTGCTGAAATCCGAAGCGCTCTGGAGAAAGGATCTCGGCTTATTAGCAGTTTAACGATCAAATTGATGGCCAAAGGTGAAGGAAGAACGGGTTTTGGTAGAACCATAAAGTCGACTCTTCCATACATCAAAACCGATGTCCCCATCGCTGTCGTCTTCCGTGCGCTTGGTGTCGTTTCTGACGAGGATATCCTTAATCGGGTTTGCTACGATCGCAACGATACAGCCATGCTAGAGATGTTGAAGCCCTGTATCGAGGAGGCCTTTGTCATTCAAGATCGAGAAATCGCTCTTGATTTCATCGGCAAACGTGGGAACGCTCAAGGCATCAACCGGGAAAAACGTATAAAATACGCCAAGGAAATCATGCAAAAGGAGCTGCTCCCCCACATCTCGCAAGCAGAAGGGCATGAGACGAGAAAGGCGTTCTTCTTGGGATACATGGTTCACAAAATGCTGCAGTGCGCTCTGGAGAGAAGAGAAACTGACGATCGTGATCATTTTGGAAGGAAGCGTCTGGACCTTGCTGGTCCGCTTCTTGCGAACTTGTTTAGAATGCTTTTCAAGAAGCTTGTCAAAGATGTCTTCAAGTATCTCCAAAAATGTGTCGAGAGTGGTAGAGACTTCAACGTGACGCTTGCGATAAAATCGAACACGATCACGAACGGCCTCAAGTATTCATTGGCTACCGGCAACTGGGGTGACCAGAAGAAACCCGCATCCGCGAAGGCCGGTGTATCTCAAGTGCTGAACCGTTACACTTTCGCATCCACCTTGTCACATTTACGAAGAACAAACACACCCATCGGAAGAGACGGAAAGATCGCGAAACCCCGTCAGCTGCACAATACCCACTGGGGTTTGGTTTGTCCTGCCGAAACCCCCGAAGGGCAAGCTTGCGGTTTGGTCAAGAATCTTTCTCTCATGTCATATATCACCGTTGGCTCTCCCACCGAACCCATTCAAGCTTTCATGGAACAGAGGAATCTTGAACCTCTAGAAACCTTTGAACCTGGCAGATCGCCCAACGTCACGAAAGTTTTCATCAACGGTTCTTGGGTTGGTGTGCATCGTGACGCCGCTTCTCTCTACCGCACAGTCCTCAGTCTCCGCCGGACCAACGTCATTAGTCACGAAGTCAGTGTGATCCGAGATATTCGTGACCGAGAATTCAAAATTTTCAGTGATGCCGGACGTGTGACCCGCCCGCTCTATGTTATTGACAATGATCCGGGTAGTCTACGTAAAGGCGAATTGGTGCTCCAAAAGTATCACATTGAAAAACTCGAGAACGCGAAATTCCAGACTGCGGACGATCTCGCACCTGGTGAGGAGAAGTATGGCTGGAACGGTCTACTTAACGATGGTTGTGTCGAATACGTGGATGCTGAAGAAGAGGAAACAATCATGATCTCGATGAGTCCAGAGGATCTCGAGATTTCCAGACAAGTGCAAGCAGGCTACGAGATTCCCGTCGATGACAGTGGAGATATGGCAAAGAGAGTAAAGGCCAAAGTCAACCCTTACGCTCACACCTGGACCCACTGTGAAATCCATCCAAGTATGATTCTGGGTATTTGCGCCAGCATTATCCCCTTCCCAGATCACAATCAGGTAAGCTCTATGAAATCTACCTTATATTATATTTCGAAATGCTTACTTTCCCTCGTAGTCTCCTCGTAACACCTATCAATCCGCTATGGGTAAACAAGCTATGGGTATCTTCCTGACGAATTTCAACGAGAGAATGGACACCATGGCCAATATCCTCTACTATCCTCAAAAGCCTCTCGCCACCACCCGATCCATGGAGTTCCTCAAATTCCGAGAGCTGCCAGCCGGACAAAACGCGATCGTGGGTATCATGTGCTACAGCGGATATAACCAAGAAGACTCCGTCATTATGAATCAGAGTAGTATCGATCGCGGACTCTTTCGAAGTTTGTTCTATAGAGCATACATGGACTCCGAGAAGCGAATCGGCATGACAACCATCGAAGAGTTTGAGAAACCCACACGAAATAACACCCTCCGTCTCAAACACGGAACCTACGACAAGCTGGACGAAGACGGTCTCGTAGCCCCGGGAGTCAGAGTTTCAGGCGAGGATATCATCATCGGCAAAACCGCACCGATTCCCGCGGACACGGAAGAACTCGGCCAACGGACGAAGAACCACACCAAACGTGACGTCTCGACCCCTCTCCGCAGTACTGAGAATGGTATAGTAGACCAAGTGATGCTCACCACCAACGCTGAAGGAATGAGATTCGTAAAGGTTCGTATGAGGACCACGAAAATTCCGCAGATTGGGGACAAGTTCGCATCTAGACACGGACAGAAGGGTACCATTGGTATCACGTACCGTCATGAAGACATGCCATTCACCTCCGAAGGTATCGTCCCGGATCTCATCATCAACCCCCACGCCATTCCGTCCCGTATGACAATTGCCCATCTGGTCGAGTGTCAATTGAGTAAAGTGTCCTCGCTCCGAGGCTTCGAAGGCGATGCGACGCCGTTCACTGAAGTCACTGTGGAGAATGTATCCCGGTTGCTTCGAGAGCACGGTTACCAGTCGCGTGGATTCGAGGTCATGTACAACGGACATACCGGGCGTAAATTGGTGGCGCAAGTGTTTTTGGGACCGACGTATTATCAGCGATTGAGGCATATGGTGGACGACAAGATCCACGCTAGGGCTCGCGGGCCGGTGCAAATTTTGACACGACAGCCGGTGGAGGGTCGTGCTCGTGATGGTGGTTTGCGATTCGGAGAGATGGAGCGCGACTGTATGATTTCTCACGGTGCGAGCGCTTTCTTGAAGGAACGGTATGTGACAATCCAATACTATACATTATACGCGAAGAGAATTTTACTAATATGATTGGGTGGTATAGTTTGTTCGAGGTTTCGGATGCATTCAGAGTTCACGTTTGCGATATTTGCGGTCTCATGACCCCAATTGCGTAAGTGCATCCTAACACCAGCGGTGTATAAAGTATAAGCTAATGAAATATTTTCTGTTCCAGGAATTTGAAGAAAAATCTCTTTGAGTGCCGCCCCTGTCGCAATAAAACTAAGATTTCTCAAATCCATCTTCCCTATGCTGCTAAATTGCTATTCCAGGAGTTGACGGCCATGAATATCGCCTCGAGGATGTACAGCAAGAGATCGGGAGTTACTATAAGATAGTTTGTTCGCCTGATTTTTCTAGTGCTTGCTCTTTGACGGCGGTATTTAAAAGGAAAGTTAGAGGAAGAAAAGAATTAATATCTGCTGATGACGATCTCGTTAATTTCTGTTTTAAAAAGAAATCGAATAAGAAATTGTAGAAAAAAGTTTGCATGTTACTTTTTTTGTTTCTACTCGTTTTCTTTAACTTCTTCCTACTTTAACGCTGAACATTTCCCTCACCTTTTTTTGAGGTGAGCTTTATCAAACAAATTCATGTTTTTGCTGCATTACTATGCAACAAATTATGTTCATGAATTATGTATATTACGGTGCTTTTTCTTTTTCTTTTTTTCTTCTCCCTGATCATGATAGATCTAGAATGGAATTGAAATAGGAGGCTTTTCTGGAGATTGATATGATTGTGGTAAACCATGGTATTGTGTTTATTGTTAACATGTTGGTACATAGGTATATAAATATTCTTGCTGCTGAAGAGTCAATACAAGACTAATATTATAATAAATATTTAAATCATGATGCATACTTACTTAAGTTAAGTAGCTGCTAAGTAGAGTATCTAAATTACACACAAATCACAAAACCGTTAACGCCAGCTTATCCGCATACCCACCCACCATACCTACTAACCAAACCCCATAAACTTTTTTCAGAAATAAGACATTTGAAAAACCGCTTTTGCAAGCAAGAAAATAGAACCTCAGATACAAGCTTAAAATCCAGTTTTCAACCAAAAAAAAAAAAAAAAAAAATTCAGAAACAGAGATAGAACGATGCTTGCTTAAATTCTCAAGAGTCAGAGCTCGGAGGGAACTGATAGACCGGTCCTTCGACTCGGGACGTAAGATAAGAAGGACACTATTCCTTCTTTACCCCCTTTTGTGTTCTGAGTTTTGTGCAGTGATCGCAGAACCAACTGCCTGCTGGCTCCTTCGTGAGACCGACACAACCTATTCAGAATAAGGGAAAAAAAAGTTAGTACAGCTACTCGGTAGCTTGGAAAGGGAAGGATGGTGTGATGACATACCCCAGTGAAACCACTCGAAAGGACAGCTCTTATTATCGCAGGCAACCATATTGCCAAAACTGACCTGCTGACAAACGCAATACGGCTTTTGATCTTCGCCTGCGTCCTCTTCTTCCTCGTCGTTATCACTATCGCTGTGATCTTCGTCTAGCTCGTCTTCGTTCTTCTGCTTTTTAACTACCGGTGTTGATGTTGTTGTCGTTGCCGTGGGACGTCGTACCGGCTTCGGTGGCGGGCCACTTCTTCTTGTGGAAGCCTGACCTTGAGCGTTCGGTGCCGTCCCACGAGTTGGAGTGTTCACACCGGAATTCGCATTGGATGCGTTCGCCAACGGCGACGGGTTGACGGGCGCGGGACCGCCTGTGTTCAGCCGCCTACGTTTTGGGTCCGGGCCGGCGGAAGGTAACGCGCCCTTGAGGGTTTGTATCAGTTGATCCTCTGCTGAAGCTGCTAGGGATCTGGAAACACCTTCCAGGGTTGATGCTGTGCTCATCCCGGCGCCTGCTCCGCTGCTGCTTCCGGCGCCGCTTCTGGAGATACCAGTGAGAGTGGGTGGTAACCTACTCGGCGTCGCATTCACAGTGATTCCAACACTCCTATCACTCCCACCACCACCGCCGCCCCCACCCCCGGTACCGCTACTCCCACCTCCCCCTATACTACCACTTCCTGATGAGACGAAATTCGGCGGAGCATACTGCGCGAGCATCTGCGGGGTGATAAAGTCTTCGCTGATGAGTCCCTCGCGCTGTAAATCCCGAATCTTCATATCCAGCCTCTTGACATGCTTCTCGATCAACTCGGTAGCGCGTTTGGCGAGCTTGCACTTCTCATCTTGAATGACGTTTATCTCCTTATAGGCTTCGCTGATTTGTTTGCTCCAAGTTTGCTCCTTCGGGTGGGGTGCCTGGGAGCCGTTCTGGCGGATGAAGCGCTGGATGGTTTGGTCTTTTTGTTGGATGGATTGTCTGAGGGCGTGGACGCGCTTGTCTTTGTTTGCGAGTTCTTCGTAGAGGTGAGCTACCTCGGCGGGGAGGTTGGATACATTTTCGATGAATTGTTCGAGGACGGATTGGACATCCTCGATGGGGGCGTAGGTCGCCATTCCTTCGACGACGTGGGGTGTTTTGTTGGACTCAGTAGATGTTGAGTGTACCGACGAGATGAGAGTGACGCTATTTTTACGTTGGTCGCGTGGTTGATGATGGCGATGGCGATGGCGATGGGATGAAAGAGCTTGCGAAAGCAGCAACAGCTGAGTCAGCATTTGAGCTCCAATATCACGTGACTATCTGACTAAGCCAATCTTCAATGATCTCCATTGATTTCCAACATGCCAACCTCACCCACAACACAGCTTCCAGTCCCACACCACCATCATCGTCATATTATCATCTCCATCTTCATCCGTTCAGTCGCTCTCATAGCATTTGTTTATTCACTCGCTCATTCAAAGATGGTCAAAACGTACGACACGTTTCCCGCCGACCCGCGCGACCAACCCCCGGCCGGTGGCGCGATGCCCACCTTCTCCACTGACGACAAGACCATGCGATATCGCCCACTCTACACCGTCTCCAACAGTGCGAATGGTTCCGGCAGCAAGGTCTCCTATCACCACAATCCCGCCGCCGACGAACACCACTTCGGAGCCACTCATCCCATGAAACCCTGGCGCCTCACTCTCACCAACCAGCTGGTCATAGGCTATGGCCTCCACGACCTCATGGACATGTACGTCCCCCGTCGTGCCTCCGAAGACGAACTCGCCGACTTCCACAGCACCGACTACCTCGACTTTCTCAAGCGCGTCACCCCCCACAACCTCAGCGCGGACGAATTCCAAGGCGACATCATCACGAAATACAATATCGGCGACGACTGCCCCATCTTTGACGGCCTCTTCGACTTTGCCTCAATCTACACCGGCGCCAGCCTCGACGGCGCCCGTAAACTCATCAACAACCAATCCGACATTGCCGTAAACTGGTCTGGCGGCCTGCACCATGCCAAAAAGGCTGAAGCGTCCGGTTTCTGCTACATCAACGACATTGTCCTCGCCATCCTCCAACTCCTACGATACCACCCCCGCGTCCTCTACATCGACATTGACGTTCACCACGGCGACGGCGTAGAACAGGCATTCTGGTCCACAGATCGAGTCATGACCCTCTCCTTCCACAAATACGACCCCAAGGAGTTCTTCCCGGGAACCGGCGGATTCGACGATATCGGCGCGGGTAAAGGAAAACACTATTCTCTCAACGTCCCGCTTAAAGATGGCATCGACGATAATAGCTACATCCTCCTATTCAAATCCATCTCCGAAGCAGTACTGCTATCATACCGTCCTACAGCGATAGTACTACAATGCGGCGCCGACTCGTTAGGTTGCGACCGACTCGGCTGTTTCAACCTGAATATCAAAGCGCACGGCGCGTGTGTAGATTTTATAAAGTCGTTCGGGTATCCATTGTTGGTGTTGGGCGGGGGAGGTTATACCCCGCGTAATGTATCACGGTTATGGGCCTACGAGACCGGTCTGTGTTTGAACCTGGAGTTGAATAATGACCTGCCGGATTCGCAGTTCAGGGCGTGGTGGGGGCCGGATTATACGTTACACCCGGATCTGGCGAGTTCGAAACATGAGAATAAGAATACGAGAAAGCATTTGGAGTTGGCGAGGCAGAAGGTTTTGGAGCAGTTGAGGTATTTGAAGGGTGCGCCGAGTGTGCAGATGCAGGAGATTCCGCCGGATATCGGGGCGATTAGTTTGGATACCGAGGAGAGGATCGCGGAGGAGAGAGCGGATACGGAGGCGGAGAGGAGGAAGGCTGAGAGGGGTGGGTTGAAGGGTGGCGAACTGTTTACCTGAGAGTGTGGGTTGCAATAATAATATTCGCTTTGGGTTTTATTTCGGGTTACCCCCCCTTCTGGAGTTTTATTGGTGGTGTGCTGGAGTTCCGCGTTCTCATTTGGGATTTGTTAACTTTCTTACTTTCTTTTTCAGCGTTCATTTACAACTTTCTCAAAAGGCCAGAGGTGTGGTAATCTTCCTTTTCTTTATTTTGCAGATGTGTATGATAATGTACAATAGCCGCTATCAAGTTGCAATAATATTACAGAATTTATTATAATTTATACAAAGGGTTCAAAAAACGCCGTATGCTATGCTATTATGCGTGGGAATCTCGCTACAAAAAATTTAAAAAAATAAAAATCAACTCGGTATCATCTTACCTACTCCGTTCAATGAAGGAGACGCTTCGAGCTTCACACCACAACCTAACAGCTTCTACTCTCTTCTCATCCGCCGTCGTACCAATAGTACTCTCCGAACAAACACCACATTCAACCCAGATACTCTCGTCGATATCTGCATCCTTCATCCCGCTTCCCACCAACCATTCCGTAAAGTCTTCCAAAACAATTGTTTCATCCATCATGATCCGCTGCCACCACGATAGATTCTCCGAAGTAGAGGACTTTGGTTGCTTCTTAATAGCCGTAGCGATACTTTGAAACAACTTTACAGTGTCGATTTTTGCTATCGACTTGCGCGCTCTTTTTGGTTTTGGAGTTTCCGAGGTAGCGTCCCCCGTGGTTTCAACCTTAGCTTTGGCCTTCCTACCCCGTTTCTTCGGCACCGTCGTATTTTCGGCATTGTCTTCTTCCGTCTTTGCCTTCTTTTTGCCTTTAGTAGTGGCGGCGGCGGCTTTGACTTTTTCCGCGAGGGGTTCTGGTGGGTTGACCTCCTGGGTGGCAATATTTACTTCGATGGAATCCCAACATCTGTTTAACATTTCAATCATCGTCTTTCGAGATTTAACTGCTTTGAAGCCATACTTTTGAATCTGCGTTTGTAGTTGAACGAGTGTGTAACCTTCAAAATTGGGTCGATCTGAAGAAGTCTTAGATGCTGTACCGGTCGATTCTGGTTCTATCTTCTGCTTCGTGATCTCTTCGGGGACGGATTTTGGAGCCTCTGTTCGTTGTTTTTTCGACAGTTTCTCCTTCTTAGCAGGAGCTTTGGTTTTCGTGATGCCGCTATCTTCGTCCTTTCCTTTATTCAAGCTCTCTGAAATGCTACTTGTTTCTTCCAGTTTCTTGGCTTCCATCCCGGTATTCGTCTTCTGGGAGGAAATCCTCTGGCTAGGCTCCAAATCATCCTCATCGACCAGATCCAACACTTCAACATCCAGTAGCCCTCCTGCTATTCCCCGCGAGGCCATGGACCATAGTCCCTTACTCCCAACCCCCTCACTACTCGTCCCCCGTTGAACTCTTTTGGAAATCTCCAGATCACCAATACCCCAGCCTGTAGTATCAACAGTACACTCCGTCTGCACCAGCGGCTCGTCGTTCACAAGTACGTCGGCACCCGATACTCCATCGTTATCGATATCGCTAAAGCCATCAATATCGTATGAAGCCCTCGCGTGAATCTTGGCGTGTGTTTGAATTGTGTTCAATTTCCTCCCGGTAGTTTCCAAAACCCACCCATCACTCGGCGCATTCGACAGGAGTAATTCGGACGACGTGCCAAATACGAACTTTTGCGAGTCCATTCGTTTTCGGACAGACTGTGGCGATAGAAGCGATGGCGGAACCGGGATCGGCGACTTCTTCAACACCTTTTTCTTAGCAGGTGTCCTTTTTGTAGCAGTTGTTCTTTTCCGCTTTGGTTTTTCCACGACAGCTGTCGATTCATCTTCTTTGGTAGTCTCAGCAGGTTGGTCCAAAGGCGTAGTTGTAAGTTCGGCTTCGGACTCCGCAGTGGTGACATAGGGCGCGATGGCAAATCCGGTTATCGTTTTCACCTTTTTCGCCTTGGTCTTCCTTGGTTTAGCTGGAGCCTTTGCTTTCGTTTCTTCTTCCGTTTCTTTAGCCACCTTCACCGCCGGTTCCGATTCCGGCTTTTTGGTTAACCCGGGAATATCCAAAAATTCGAGACACCTGCGTTTCGTGAGCGGTTCGGTATTATCGCCGCCGGATACTGCGTGAGAGGCAGGGATAACCCCCGAGTCCTCATGTTTGTATATGCTCAGTAGAGAGGTGAGTAATGTCGTGGTGGCGTCAGGAGTGCATAGATCTATGACGTCGGGTTGAGAGTTTTCTTTGACAGGTGTCCATTTGCGTTTAGCAGGGATATAGGGATCTAGTGTCGAGGTATTTGTTTCACGAGGTGGAGTTTCCAGGAGGGTTTGTTGGGGAGGGGTGGGATTTGGAGATGAGGGAATCGCAAAGACGTCGAAGAAATCGGCGGACTTTGTTTTCCAGGGGTTTTCAGGAATGGTAACAGTGGATTTTGTGAATTGGCCTTTTATCCGGCCGTCTTTTGCGGAGAGGGAGGTTTTGGTTTTTGATATTGAGGGTGAAGGGATGTTTAGTGACTTTTTGGAGAGGACAGTCGAGACTTTGCCCGGTCGTTTTAGCTTTTTGGAGGTTAACATCGGGCTGGGTATTATTGGTTTCTTGTCCGAAGGTGCTTCTGACTCGATCGGTTCATTGAGTTGAAGCATGTCTTTGACGCTTCTGAATTTAGTAGCTTTCCGGGAAGGAGTAGTCGGATTGGACGGAGGTTCGGTAAAAGAGCTTTTGATGATGTTATTGCTAGAGAATACGCCGGACTGGAGGGGGGAGGAGTCAACGGTGAGGGAGATTGAGGTCGAGGATGCTATCGCTGTTGACATTGTGGTCGTTGGTGAGGGGTGGCGATTACAGGGAGCGCGAGAAAGATAGACGATGGATCGATATATTCGGGTTTGTTCATTTGAGCGGGACCACTGATAACCAGTCGGACTCCGTTTGAAGATAATGAATAATTGTCGTCGATTGATATCGATGAGGTCAGTGATGTTGAAGACGGTGATGATGGTGATGAGGTTTGGGGGTTGAAGTGAGGTTGGTTGAGTTGAGTTGTGTGATGGGCAATAAGACACACGCGATCTGCTGGGGTTGTGTTGCTTTGGCAACGACGCCTCAACACATGACGGCGCCCACCCTAGTCGCCTCTCTCTTCGGACGGATTTAATACCTTCAATCCATGAATTCAACTTCGATTTGATATCAAGATCCAATCCACAGACAGACAAGACATTCATTCAACGATCAAGCATGTCCCTGTAATGAATGTGCATTATCTCTTGCATGATGTTAGGCATCAACCGTACAAGAAAGACCTGCCCGACCTGCTCGCTCGACCGGTCGTACACACAGGACGGTCCACGGATTCTGTATAGCTCCGCCCACGGCACAAGACCAACCCGCTACAATGGAGGAACCCCGAAACGCAACCTTTTTTAGGACGCACACGGCTAACAGCGGACCAGGCCCAGGAACCCGCCCGATCGCACATACCGGAACAATCCTCAAATAAGTCTAGAAGTAGTCACCATGTCATCCATCACGCGGGTCCTATCGCAGCCTATTGGACGTCCTCCAACGACCATTGAGCTCCCCCAGTTTCAATTACGATAGGAAAATCTACTGAAATGAAAAGAAAAGGTCCACCTGGCCTAGCTTTCCCAGCTTCCGCGCTCCCCATTTGCTCCGACCTAAGCCTTATCAATTCTAGCCCGGCGCCCAGGCCTTTCTACAAGCGGGAGAGTCCATCCGCTTATCTGCCTCCTTCGCTGATGATCCGAAGCTTATCGAAGCATATCCATGACGCCAGAACTAGGCGACTGAGTCTGGCCCCCCCCAACAAAGGGTGAGCGCAAGCTCCACGCCAGCATCAGCAGGCGGACTTATGGGGGGATTTTCTCAATGCTGGAGCTCGTAATTACAATCGGGCATTCCTCTATGTGCAACATCGGAATGGAACACCGCCCTCTATTACGTTTATTTCGTTTTTTGAACTAGCTGGGTCAGTCATACGGTCATTTTATATATTCTTGGTTGCATCCGAGGTAGAATATCATTTCGCCTTTTCTCACAATATTTACCCCGACCTTCTTTATAGATCATATAAAGTTTAAGACTAGAAAAATCGGCGACATACTCCCTCAGAAATAATAATCCGACAATTCTGTGACCACCTTTTATAAATTTATAAAAGAATTAAAAAGAATCCTTCAAAAAAAGACAGGCACTTTCTAAAGATTGCTTTCAATTTCAGAAGAATCGGAGCGAGCTATCGTAGAGTCAGTCAGTCGCCTTACCATTTTACCTCGTTCCAAACGTTTAAACGCACAAAATCCAACAAAAACATGCTTCGACGCTCCGGCGTCTCGCTCGCCCACAAAATCCACCCAATCTCGACGTCATCCTCGAGATCTCTTCTCCCACTCATATGCACCCGCAACATTTCCACCCAAAAGCGTCCAAACTCCACCCTCTCTGCCGCAGATAGTTTCACCAATAATAATAATAATAATGACACAATCTACAAACCCTCCCCTCCACCCCCAGCACCCCTCTCAACTCTCCCGACACCGTACCTCATCCGCACAATCCTAATCTGCACCGTCTCAACCTCCCCCTTCCTCTCCAACCTCCTCACCAAAGTCCTCCTCTCCTACACCACATTCCTAACCACAAACCCCATCTCCCGCTACATCCTCCAACACACCTTCTACGACCACTTTTGCGCGGGAAACACTAAAGCCGAAATCCAAGCCACCCTCCACCGTCTCAAATCATGGGGATTCCGCGGGATAATCCTCGCATATGCCAAAGAAGTCGAAGTCGAAGGTGAATCCACCGCCTCGCACGCTTCCACCCACGAAGCAGACGAAGCAGACATCGCATCATGGAAAGAAGGAACCCTCCAGACGATACGCTACGCCGAACCCAAATCCTTCGTAGCGGTAAAGTACTCCGGCGCCGGTGCTACAGCAGTATTGGGCATGGAACGCCGCAAGCCACCCGCACCTTCCTTCCTCACCGCTCTTGACGAAATCTGCCAGGCGGCACAAGCGGACGGCAAACAAGTTAAACTTCTCTTCGACGCGGAACAGACGAGGTATCAAGATGCCATGGACGAGTATACCCTCGACCTCATGCGTAAATACAACCCGAAGAATGCGATACCGACAGTGTACAACACATACCAGATGTACCGTAAGATATCGCCATCGAATCTCAAGTCGCATATGGAATTGGCGAAAAGGGAAGGGTTCGGGTTCGGTGCCAAGGTCGTACGCGGGGCGTATTTACACAGCGATCCGAGGGATACGTTTTGGAGTACGAAGGAGGAAACAGACGAGAGTTATAACTCTGGTATCGAGCGGTTGTTAACTTTTGATAATAATAATCGTACCAGTGGCGGGGAAGAAGAAGGAGGGATTAATGTTGGTGTGGTTGTGGCGACGCATAATCAGACCAGTGTTACCAAGGCTATGAGTGCGTTGCAGCGACAAAAGGCAATCCGGAACGGGATGGAAGGGAAGACTATCACGTTTGCACAGCTGGCGGGGATGGCGGATGAGGTCAGTATGAGTGTTATCAACGGGGAGGCGAACGGGTGGGAGAAGGTTAATGTTGTCAAGTATATCCCTTGGGGGGCCATGGAGGAGTGTATCAAGTATTTGCTGAGGAGGGCGGATGAGAATAAGGATTCTTTGACGAGGACTAGTGAGACTAGGAGGGCAGCGTGGCAGGAGCTTTGGAGGAGAGCTACTTTTAGGGCTTGATTTTAGCTAGTATTTGTGCTAGCTGATGACATGATGACGATTTGGAGTTATATAAAAAGTCGTGTGTACGTTGGGCGTTTGGATTAGCGTGTGTAGTAGGTTGAAGTAGTAAAGCTGATGATAGTATCTTGTTCAAAAATTATCATTGAACTCGTGAATGAATGAAATGGAGATTTAACTTTTTTTCATCGTTTATTTACAAGTAACTTTTTTTTACTTTTTGTGAGATTCGATCGATCTTATAGTCAAGGCTCTGCTGTCTATTCGAATAGTTAAGCTAAGAGGACTCTCCAACCAACTCCCCAGACTCAACAACCACAACCTTCCCGTCCAAAATCTTCCCATCCTGTCGTTTACCCTTCAGTGAAATCTTCCTAACAATGTCCATACTCCCCTCATCCGCGACCTCACCAAACACCACATGCTTACCGTCCAGATACGCGAGCGGGACAGTGGTGATGAAGAATTGCGAGCCGTTTGTGTTTTTACCCGCGTTGGCCATGGAGAGCAGACCGGGACGGTCGTGCGTGTGTTTGAAGTTTTCGTCGTCGAAGCGTTCGCCGTAGATTGATTTACCGCCAGTGCCCTACTCACACACCCACCCAATCAACATCATCATCACAAAAATGTATCATAATAATAATAAGTTTTTTTTTTTTTTTCTCTCTTGTCTATTCATCCATCCTGAGAGGTTTTATGTAGTGCGGGGAGAGGGAGGTTAAAGGGTTTACGTTTCCTCTAGTGAAATCACCACCCTGAATCATGAAATTGTCGATAACACGGTGGAAATGCGATCCGGCGTATCCGAACCCTTTTTCACCGGTACATAGTGCCCTAAAGTTCTCTGAAGTCTTGGGGGTTTCGTCGAACAGGTTGAATTTAATACGACCCCAGACTTCCTCTATACATCCCAGAAAAAATTTTTTTTATCAGCACATCTCCTTTCATACATACCCGTCGTGTATTATGACTGTCATGAATATATGTTATATACGGGTAGCAGTACTTACTTTGAATGTTAGTCTTTGTCGGCTGCCATTCGATGTCAAAGTAGACTTTGGAATGGTGCGATTTGGTTGCAGATCCGCTGAAGAGGCGGCTTTGGGTGATCGGGCCTGGGTTTCGGAGGGGTGTGGGTGGCATTGTGGTGGATTGTTTGGAGATGGATGAGAAGAGTGATCTGGCGGCAGTGGAGGAGGAAGAAGAAGAAGAAGTAGTAGTGGATCGGAAGATGATGGCTGTGGGAGCTGCTACTGGCAGCGCTGAGACGGTGAAGCGTGGTGGCATGGTTGCTTTAATTATGTGAGAGATTAGACCCGGCGGGGTGTATTTATGATATCAATTGGATTGTTCTGGATTGTTCTGCGCTGCGGTGTGTTAGCTCTTGCTAGCGCTGGCTAGATGGTATATATGTTGGTATGGCTACTTGAGTACCTACCTGCCTGTGGCTATTATGGAGAATATTGTAGATGTCAATGCAATGGCAACCGGTGAAGCCTGAGATGTAAAATTTTAGCTTTTATTTTATTTTTTTTATTTTAGAAGGCGCTCCTTCGCGTTGGTTTAAAAAACAATTAAACCCGAAACGTCAACGATGGCCGGAAAGTCGACATGGGCGGCCTCGCTTGGGCTGCCTGCTAACTGAGGTCATCGGATCCCGGCCAATTGCATATATAGTAGATTTAACTGTGAGGTTCCGAGGGTATGTATGTACTAGCAGGTAATTAGGGTGTAGGCTGTCGTATATCCCAAAATTTATAAACATCAAATTTGCAAAGCTGAAGATAAAAAAAAAAAAATCTTTTGGAAGGCCACATATAAAACGTTTAAATGAAGGGAAAAACTGAAAAAAATATGCTTTGCTCGGTGTTCGGTAAAAGAAAAGGGAATAACATAACTGCGTAAGCCATCAAGTATAAGGAAAGAAAGAGGCCATCTCCATGCATGACGAAAAAATATAGTGAAGGACCATATAAATACATGTACAAAGAAGGTTCGGATTTCAAAATCAAAAAAGGAGAGAGAACGAGTCCCACTTTTACTTCCCTCCTACCCCAACAAATCAAAGGCGCTCGATGATGAGCCTTGGTTGCCTCCTGCTGGCTTATTGGTACTTGTAGTGCTGGTGCCTGTGGTACCCCAGATACCCGCCGATGCCTTTTCTTTCTGCATCGCCGCCATGCTCGTCTGTGGGCCCGTAGGAGTGGCCGGTTTCTTCACCCCAGCTCCCAAGCTAGCCGTGTTCCATATATTACCAAATGCGTCACCACCGGACTTCTTGACTCCACCGGGGGCAGCCGAGTTTGGTGTGGTAGCACCTGTGTTTGTTCTACTAAGGCCGCTGCTTGTCGACGGTACCATGGGACTCGAGTTAACCGATGTACCGGATGGGATTGAAGTGAAATAGTTGGGTTGAGCGGGCTGGTATCCGCTCGGTTGCATTGTTTGCATCGGCTGCATCGGTTTGGCGATAGAAGAAGCTTGCGAACCGACCGATGGAGCTGGAGATCCCGTCTTGAATCCAACCAAGTCCTGCATCCCCTGGTTTTGGCTCATGGAAACCGGTTTCGGAGCCACAATCGAAGCGCCCAGACCAGGTGGAGATGTAAACGCTGGGATCGGAGTGATTGTTCGGTTCGCAGTGCTGGTGGTAGCCGGTGGCGACAACGGAGCGGCAGACATAAAATCATCAAACTCTTCCTCGTCGTTGCCCGTTTTGAAATTACCAAAATCGTCGTCGAGTCCTGAGTTTGCCGTACTCTTCGGGGGTGCGGCAAGGGCGGAAGGAGTCGGTTCGTCTCCGAAGAGCAGGTCCACAGCCGGCGCTTTCTTTGCAGGCGCCGCCTTGGGAGGGTCCGGCCGTGAGGGTTTCTTTGGCGGTGGCGATGCCGGTTCCAGATCTCCATCGTCGAATTCGTTGTATTCTTCAAACTTGTTTGACCGTCTCGTAGTGTCGGCATACGAAGAGCTGCCGCCACCGCTAAAGCCACCACCGTCACCGTAAACACCACCCGAGTAGCCTCCGAATTCCAGATCTTCGCTACCAAAACCACCGTACCTGTTCCCGCCACCGCCGCCACCACCGCTTCCACTGCCCCCGCTGAAACCTCCACTGCTACCACCGTATCCTCCCATGCCCATACCGAAACCGCTGCCACCTTCTACACCGCCATACTTGCCTTTGCTCGTCTTTGCCTTTTTCCGTTCGGCCCGGATCTTGTCCACATCGGAGAGTAACTCGGCCAGCTCCTTCGCTCTGTTGCGCACGTTGAGTCCCTGATCCTTACCGTTCGGGTCGATAAAGTGGAACTGCTTGAGCATCTTCACGGTGGAGATGTGCTGTCTGGCATCGTCGACCACGCGCTCGGAACCGTTTTTGACCAAGAACTCTAAAAGTTGGAGAGCCTATATTTACACCATGAGAAATCAAAGCTTCGTGTCAGCTTCCCCTAACCCGAACTCGAGATATAGCTTAATGATTTGAAATAGGGGATTCGACCTTGTAGATTTGCCGCCATTCTTCTGCTGATTTTTCAGTAAATCGTTTATAAATCATTGGCATGATTTCATTCAATTGTTGGCTGTTTCGTAGGAAAGGTCAGTGACATGTCGGTGAGAAAAGACGCGGTAAACCGAGAGGTATATCGATAAAAGGTGACGTACTAATTGAACGTGCCGTTTGCGATCTCGTTCATAACGGTGGATGAAGCTCCCCATGGTTCGTTATTAGTTGCTTCCCGAACCTATCAACAATAGGCATTTTCCGTCAGTATAGTGTTCCTCTGGTGTATATCTCCTTTTTTTTTGGTTTTATCAAGCGACCGGGCAGCTCGGAGAAATGTATGTATGTACCTTGGCCTCCATCTCGGTGAAATTCATGACCACTAGAATCGAATAACAAAGCCATTAGTTTCCCGAAGCTCCAAATATCGAGGGAATCCTCTCCCCGGTGAGGCATAAGTTGTGTAGGATAGCTGGGCGCAAAAAAAGGGGGGCGTTGCGTCTGGTCGAGGGAATTGGTGTGTATAATAATGCACACATACCATTCTGTGCTTTCCGAACGGCGGCCTTGACGTCGTAGAGGGTCAGGTTTGTGACCTGGCTCTTCAGGTCGTCGAGAGTGAAATTCATGATTGATACGGGGTGCTAGAGCTCACACTCGCTGGGTGGATGGAGGGTGGGTTAGATGGGGATACGGTTGAATGTGGACAGGCCAGTTGGTGGAGAGAAGGAGAGAGAGAGAAAGAGAGAAGGGGTGTCGGAATTGGAGCTTCTCAAAATGTCTCTGCTGCTCGCTTGCGCCCTCCGCCAAAAGTAATCGTTCAATTTGGCCACTCGGGTTCAACAACACACCCGATTTTATATGCATGAATTATATCATATTATATATAATATGCTATTACTCCGTATGCATTTGTGATAATAATATACATTTACCCAAGTGAAGAATGTTATTATTGCGGTTTGATTGCAGTTGACAACTATTTATAGTACAATTTGGTAATCGCGCATATATACATATATAAGGTGCAGGGCGTAAAATGCAGATTTTACAACTTCGCTTCAACTTGAAGCCCATGGCCGAATACCAAGTTACAATCCACCTCGGCCTTCTCTTTCCATCCTACCGCTAACCGCCTCTGCACAACCGGGACACTAGTCGTGCTAACAACTTGGAAACCTTCGCGGCCGATTCCCTCCAGACTCCAGCGGATGGCAGTCTCCAATGCCAGTGCATCCGCATCACGATCCGCATCCAACAGCAGCAGAGTACCCATAATCACATACGCAATACTGAAGCTGAGATCTCTACATCTCGCCAGCGCTTCATCGTTCGAAAGACCTTCTACGAACGTTTTGATATCCCTCCAAGTCCCTCTTAACACTTCTCTAACCTCGATCAAAGACCTGTGCCGCTGTGAATTAAGAGCTAGGGTTACCCAATTGTCCAATGCTGCTAAACTATCTCCCTTTGTGAACGCTCGAATAACATCCACCGAGAGCACGTTTGTGGTGCCTTCCCAGATGGATAGAACGTTGGTGTCGCGGTACAATCTCGCGATGTTCAGTTCTTGTTCATTCTCAAGATACCCGACTCCTCCCTGTTGAAGAGCCTAATCAGCACCCTTTCAAATATCAAAATCGGTTAGTGACAAGAGCTGTATGACACTCACCAAACATTCCATACATTCCGCGAGGGCATGAATACCACCCTTAGCCGTAACCATCTTCACCAACGGCGTCAAAACCCTCAACAGCAACCCTGTTTCCTTCTTATCCGTCGGCATCCACGCCGCCCTCTTACCCTCCGGCATCCCTTGTTCATCAAACCCAAGTAAGGCAACAGTGAAATAAGTCAGCTGCATATTCGCCCTAAACCCGACTTCCAACTTTGCCAACCCAGCAATATGCAACGGATTCTTCCACAGTTCTTTATTCTGCGTCTTCCGCACCTTTGCGAACGCCTTGGCTATCGCCAACCCTCTCCTCCAAAAACTCATCGCACTAACAGCATTATGCACCCTCGTGATATTCAACATTGTGGAAATATACTTTATCCCCTTCCCTTCCTCGCCCACCATGTAGCCCTTCATATCCTTCAACTCGAGTTCAGCGGTAGGTAGCGCCCTCGTGCCGAGTTTATCCTTCAGTCTCACGATGCGCACACCGTTCCAGCTCCCGTCTTGAAGCTTCAATGGAGCGAAAAAGCAGGAAAGACCGGCAGAAGTTGGTGTTCGTGCGAGCATGATTGTCATTTGGGAGTCTGTTGCTGAGGAGAACCATTTATGCCCCGATATGGCGTATGTGCCGTCTGATTGCTGGAACGCGGTGGTTTCACTATTACGTACATCCGAGCCGCCGGCGCGTTCTGTCATCCACTGTCCTGATGTCCAGCATTTGGACGGATCACGAGAAGTGAGATTGTCGAAGGCTTCTTGGAATATCGAGCGTTTTGTGGATGAGAGAGAGCTGGTTTGTAGTTGGAGGAGGAGAACTCGTGCTGCGGCGTCCGTCATGGCGAGGGGACAGGTGTAGACCGCGCTGGAGGGGCAGTAGATGTAGAACTTTGTGAATTGGACGATGCGGGTGTACGCTCCGTAGCGGTTCTCGTAGGCGGTTTGGATTATGCCTTCTTCGGCCGCCATCTTGCCGAGTTCTTTCCATCCTGCGGAGGTGTGTAGGACGCCCTTCGGTTTGCCGAACGTGGTGAGTTCTTCGACGTAGGGCTTGTGCTTTTCGGCATCGTCTATCCAGCGGAAGGTTTCCGGGGCGATGGTCTTTGCGCCGATTTGTTTGAAGAGGGTGATTGGGGAGTCTGGGTTTGTGGATTGCTGGGATAATTCGGTTGGTAGGTAACCTGAATACACCGAAAGTTTTAATACATTCGCTACTAATCTACAAACTCGGGATGGGTAGGTTATATTGTTTACCTTGGATTAGACGCTGGAGGTATAAATCGTCGTCATACTGGTTGCCGAGTCGCGGTTGCTCCTGGAAGAAGCCCTCCGTCGCGGAGTTTGGTGTTACGCGGGACATTTTGAAAAATATATTGCGCGGTGTACAATCTCAAGTTACCTCACTAAGGAAATGTAGATATCTACCGACCTCAGGCGAACGATAGTTTCTGGGGAAGCTAGGCATCGTGGGAAGTGAAATCTGGGGAAATGGTTGTTACATTTTGAGATGGATAAGCGTAGAATCAGCCGAGGCTGTTTGGCTTATTCGACATGTCTAAGCTTTGGTGCTTGTGACCCGAGAAGTAGCTGCCGACTCAAGCGAACGACCATGCTTTCTTGGGCATGTTTTTCGGTCGGTACCAAATGACGGCTAATTCTTTCCTTTGAGAGTATACGTATATAAGAGCATGGATTACTATGAAGATTTCTTCAATACGCAAATCCAGTATCCACAATGCAATCACTTTGTATTATAATTTATTAAATTTATAGTACACGTACATGTACTCCGTACATACCAGAGCTGCAGAGCCAGACAAAATCTTGCGTTTCTAGATATCGATCTAATTCTAAGCTGGAAACGAGACTGTACTACAATTTTATAACGTATCTTTGCTGGGTAAGGATGGCATCTTGTTCACGAGACAATAACGATATGTGGGGTTTTGGTACAGGAAGCACATGGTATCAAATTAACTCTTCAAATGCAATATTTAGGAGAAAACTGTTATAATGTTAATATATTCAAATAACGGTACCCGCATGAAACGTGGTATGCTATGATATCGATGGCCCTATTTCCTTTTTCCGCCTTCACGTTCGTGGGGCAGAGGCTAGGTCTGGTCCTATATCGCTACGTCTTTGAATTTCTTTTTTTTTTTTCTTTTTCGTTTTTTTTTTCCTGATAAGGTTAGGACATAGGGAGTTAATACCTCGGATTATTAGATTTTTAAAATCTTATATAAAATTTTCAAGGCTTATAAAGGGGTATGGTTATAACCACCCGAACCGTATATAATGTATACGTAATAATTAAACGGGCCGAGTTCGCAAATCGATGCGAAACGGTAATCAAATTTTAATCTTCTTTACAGATGCATATGGATGCATGAGCATTTTCGATGGGTCTGAATAACTGAATATGCAAATAGGGGTCGAGGGTATGCCATGTCGCGAGTGCGAGTCGACAATGCAAATTTTATAATATATAAATGTCCGAATAGTAGCGGAGATGCGGATATGTCGGTTGTTCGCCTGCAAACTACACATGCAATTTGTGCAGGTATTTAAATATACGAAGTGGACGTGTGCATGAAATATATTTATTAGCTTCGAATGCAGGCGCTCGAGGCAAGGTGAAATCTATTGGCCTCGAATCCTGTCTGCAGCTGTCCATACCTGGCTGGCTCTGCTTTATCAGCTCAGGCAAGGGACTTTATATCGTCTTTGATTCATAGATTAGTAGCTTTCATACATAATAGTTTAAAGGGTCGCTTTGCATTTCATGTACATGTACGTATGGTTGTTGCATTCGGAGAAACTCGACATACAAATTTAAATTTAAACAAAATAACACAAAAATTCAAAATAATACTCAAGTTCTAATCAAAAGAGGCCGTCAAATATGCAAATATGTATATTTATTTTTCACAAAATTTGCGTCGCACCGTGTTCTAGAATACATACATTCTATAGTACTAGTACTCTCTATAAGTCTATACTTCTCTATATATTCATCTATAATTATAACATTCATCGCTTTTGTTTTAGCTCCGTGCTTGTTTTGTATTTACTAGTTAGGAGCCTAAATCGCTATCTGAGGATGTTTCTGTAGTCGGAGCTGTCTCTGTAGGTGAGGTAGCCACGATTGTCTCTGCAATCGGGGTCTCTGTAACTGTGGTTGGCTCTGCAATCAAAGTTTCTGTAGCCGTCGTTGGTTCTGCAATCGATGTCTCTGTAACCGCGGTTGTTTCTGCAGTCAATGTTATCTCCGTAATCGAAGTTATCTCCACAGTTGCCTCTATAGTCGAAGTTGCATCTGCATCTGCGTTATCTGTAGGTGTAGCCGTTGGCGAGTCCACCGGTACAGAAGCCACTGTGATACTTGCAAAGCTGCCAGAAACAGACACATGCTTGCCATTCCTGAGTCTCGGGCTCCTTAGATCAGAAAGACGGTCGACACCACCCTTCTTTCTTCGAGTGCCTTTCATTCTCAGCCTTGGATTGAAGAATTTTGGCTTCTGGAAGGACTTGGTAGGAATATCAACTTGGTGGTTGGTAACTCCTACTTTGAGTGTGCTGAGGGTCGTAACATTAACGGAGTGACCTTCGTCCTATTGGTTTTAAAATATCTTTCATTAGTATTGCGAAACTTTGTTCCTCGGAAGGACTAGTGCACTCAAGAGTAGAAACTTACGTCAAGACATTTCCATACCAAGTTCTTTGCAAGATAATCGTCAATTTTGGTTGCATCAGTACCCAAGCCTTTCGATTGCAGGGCCGCTGTTAGCGCAACATCTGAGGTCAGAATCTTGGATGGCATCTTGATGCCCGGAGTACCGAATACGGTCAGACCCCCGATCTTCTGGTCACATGCATTCCACTGCTGTGAGTCTGCAGGCGGTTCTCCTAGGAACACCATAATTTGGAAGGTTCCCGGCAGCTCAGACTGGTCGATGACTATATTGACACTCCACTGAATAACCGATTCAGAAACATCACGTTTCGCTCTTATCCTTGCTTTTCGTTGGACGGTGAAATCGGGTAGAGCGTCTTTGTATAATACATTAACCTGAGAAGTGGTGAACGCGTCAAGTTGTTCGTCCGTTAGTGACTTTTTCGAACATGAAACTTCTGGGTAGCCGTAGCCATCCTTCCACATGCTGCGAACATCAGCGGTGTCAGCTGATGTCCACCATGATCCGTCTGCATGCTTGAATGGCAAAAGCGGGGTGTTCAAGTCCATATTTGTTCTTCCATCGACCATTTGAAATCCAATGTTTTCATTCGCTGGTGTAAGTTTAATTCCAGGATTTGCGGCCTGCCATATAGCTATCATGCGGTCGATGTTAGAATGGTGAAGCCTATCAGGATTTCGCATGTTAGCCTCGCCCCTTCCGGCCGATTTCACTCCTATTCCATCCCAAGTGTCTAGATGGCATGCAAACGGGGTTGTATACCAAAAGATCGGGTCCCATCCGGCCCAGGGTACACTTTTCATGAACCCGTTAACCTCAACATGTATATCACCGTGCACCTGTTCAACATTATGGCTCATCGAATTGAAGCCACCTTCTTGAAGCAAGAACTTCCACACATTCTCTCGACGCCTATTAGAAATAATGAGAAACCCATCTGATTAGGACAGCATTTTTGTCGTGACGGCTTTAGTTGTCATGCTACTTACGAGCTGAAGGCCTTCGTTGAACCCTTCAAATCAATTTCTGCTTGTGTTTCATTGCTTGGGCTGTTTGAGCCTATGCTTACGCCTCTAACAGTCTTTTTTGCCCCGACCCACTAGGTAATTTGTTAGTTGGTGTATTTTTTCATTAGACTAAGGATGGAGTATGAAAGCTCACAATTTTAGCCGGATTCTTTACTGGGAATGTATTTTCGGTGGCTTTAAATCTATACTCGTAGAAGGGATTGTCTATCGTCTGTTTTCCTGTCGGAGTGACGACGTCCACTTTGGTTTGTTTAACTATCGCAGGCATTCGGCTGTTCGAATCTTTCGCTGCCCAGTCCCAGTATCTATACGATTTCGCATCGGTCCAGGATCAGCAAGAAAAGTCTAAGGACATGCTATCCCGGAGTATTTGTAGATGCCAAGTACATACGGCCAGCGGATTTTGTTGGCTGCATTGACGTATTTGGCCTTTTTTGCCCCAGTAAACTTGCTTGCGACATCCTGAGCGGCCTTATAAATAGCTTGCTATCATGCTCATTAATCTATCAGATTATATTCTTATGAGAATTGTTAGGATGTGGTGCACCGGTGATGATTGTTCGTACCTCAAGGAGTAGCATGTATGGTCGATGCCAGGTAGCAAACTTAGAAAGAGAAAAAGTTAGGTCAAAGCTCAGAATTAAAGGATGCCCAAGAAAACCAATTATCACCACAAAACGGGGGAACATACAATAACACTTCCATGGGGACAATAAGGCTTGGTTGGATCGAAATTGAAACCTTGTTCTTTTGCATTCGGCCATGGAGTACCTCTGCATGACATGTATGTATTAGCATATTTATATATATTATCGATCGACCGAGCTTCTTAGAATGAGTTCTCTAAGATATATTCCTGTATTTTATACAGTATCACAAAAACTTACATTCCACCATGGATACCTATATCAACACGAATTTATTTCATTAGCATTGCATTGGCTCATCCGTATAATGCGATTGCAAAGGTTTGAAGTTTGAAAAAAATATGAAATCAGAAAGATACAACATATATAGAAGTCGATTGATATGTACCTGCGATTTGATGCCAGCTGAAAGGGTCACTCGAATCCGCTTTCATCATCTGAACCATAGCAAGGATTAAGATGTTGAAAGTATCAGGATCATTAACTTGCATGATGTCAATATTTTGTCGATCAACACAGCCACCACCAGCACCGACCACGGCATAAGAAGTTACGGATGGTTTGACAGAAGTACTGGTAGTAGTTGAGCTACTTGTGGTTTTTTTTGTAGTTATATTTTTAGACGTCGTGGTAGATTTTGAGGTCGTAGTGGACTTGGAAGTCGTCTTGGAGGTCGTCTTGGAAGTTGTCTTGGAGGTTTTCTTGGAAGTCGTCGTAGGCTTGGAGATTGTAATTATGATGGTAGACGTCGTACTCGTAGATGAGGAGGATTTCACGGTGGTGGCACTCGCCTTAAGCTTTTTGCACACCCTTCCACCGATATATTGCTTAACCATATCGCAGTTATTGTCAAAGAGCTGGTTGGCACTTGTATATTTTAACAATTGTCAGTCAATTTCAACGGCAGGTTGCATTGGTAATATAGGTCATGTAATCTACGCAAGTTATACCACCTGTCTTTCGCAAAGGGAGAGTTCCTACTTTAAGAGTTGCTGTATAGATATACTACCCGCTCTGGCGAGACTTTGACAAGTTGCACCCTCGGCAATAATCACGTTTAGTAGTGTTTGGCATTCGCCCCTCCAAGTCGGGATTTGGTGATAAAATTTTATAATATCCAGGGCCGATTTATCGGTAACAGGTGCGCTCGCTTTGATGGGCTCAGCGGGCGGAGGTGGTACCCATGGTGGTAGCTTTCGGGCGCACCAAATCGGACCAGCTCGAACATTTCTACAATCAGCGTTGAATAAATCATTGGCGCTAAGTAATTGGCTATGTTAGAGCGGTTCTTGTAAAAAAAGATCGAAGAAATGCTAAACAATCAGGGTATTGGGAGTTGCCATACGCCAAAATGTCCGCTATCTGGACTCCAGCCTTTTTGGCAAGGGATGCGCAGGTGTCATCGGACTGAGTATACCCAGTACCAAAGACATCGCATTTCCCAGTCCATGAGATTTGCTGATTTCGTTTGTGCAAGCCGTCTACTACGGCGGAATCGGCATCATGCGCCGGCGCAGCATTAATAGACTGAATGTTGGCATTCAAGAAAACGGCCAAAACGGAAATTTTCAAAATTAATTTAGACATGACAAGAACAGTATTGTGTTATCTAATCAATCGGCAAAATGAAAGAATGTGGGCACAGAGAAAGAGTGATCAGGGCATCAGTGAGCTAGTAGATGTTGTCGAACATGTACATGTGATGGTTAAAAAGGAGTGTGAAATGCCAATTGCTACTCGAGTTTGGACAGACGCCAAAAACATACAATATAGTCCCTACGCTGTATCGGCATTGTCGCGCGACTTATATACTGATCAAAATATCCCTTCTTTCCTGTCCATGTTCGCCTGATCTCGAGGCCATCGAAATACAGGGTACCGGTGGTTATAGTTGCGTTGCAATGTTGCAATTGTTTCGCTTCGAATATCTCGCACACCAACATCTACAGCTGGGCGCGCTCGGCGTTTGTCTTCAATACCCGAATGCTTGCAGGATAACCGAACAAATGCTTAGTACTCAGGCTCGTCGAGGTTCCGCAGCCAAGTTTGGTATCATGGAAACCTGTCAAGGATTCTTGATCCGACTTCGGAAGCTTCCGATCAAGTTTTGATTCCGTTTTTCACATTTTTCAATTATAAGGTTAGCTAGACGAAATTGTAGATGCATATGCATGTGCATGTGGTTATGGGAATATATTATATTCACAATTATCCAAGCTCCTATTCTCACCGAGCAAGCCTGCAAGTAGCTCATTAATAAGAATAATTTGGCGTACTTGAAGTAATCTTAGCGCTATATCAAATACAACCATCCGTCATTTCGATTCCTCAAAATATATTATTCGAGGCGAAAGTAGAACGTGCACATTTATTCACAGACAGTAGACGTAGGCTATGGATTTTCAGACTCAGCTTGAGCTTGGCTAGAACCACCAGGATCACCGTATTGATAAAATAAATCTCTAGGAGAATCCAAGTGCAAGTTCCCAAAGTAGAATGTTTATGAGAATCACGATTCCCATATTAACATGCTCTAGATGAAGCTTCGTTCCTATGATCATAACGTGTGATTTTTTTTGGTGCGTTGTAGCGGGTGCCTAACAATCAGTCTTGTAACTAACAATTTTTGGATTTTGATCTCGAATAGAATTTCAACTCGGCTCTCGAGCTCTCTCAGATCCCCGATGGTGCCTGAAAATTAGAGCTGCAATTGTAATTGTAAATTATTAACCTTATAATAGCTGTTTACTATAATCCATAAATTTAAGCTTAATGGATATATTATTGATTCAAGCTTGATCTGGTTACGTTGGCTAGGGCTTTCGGTTCGTGTCGCAGCTTTCGGGTTAAGGAACCAAACAAAGCTTCGTTCGAGCCCAACTGAGTCCACAAGTGTTTAGGCTCCAAAACTGGTGGGGAAAGGTCCATCCACAAGCGAGATCTGAAGATATCATAGTTCTCCTCGAAGCTAAGCTTAACCGAAGCACCTTCACGAGCTCACCATCGTATGTCTCCCATCGAATTTAGGCAAGCTCGCTAGGATCATTTAAACAAGTGTAAGTACGCCTCATTGAACCTTTCATTAGACATATCATCGCCATTGGGCCACGTCCGCAAGAAGCTGACGGTGCATGAGCGAATTTGCGAATGGAGAATCTCTGTCTGGATACCTACTACTTATAAGATCTATACCATATATATAAGAATTGCCCGCGATTTCAATTTCTTTATTACTACTTTTTTTTTTTTTTTTGCGTGGACCTCACAAAACGCCCGAGCTTGTAAAATCATGAAGACACAGAATTAACATAACATATATAACAGGCACCCATCGGTATAAATTACGCTGCAGTTACAATGGCGAGAGATGACACATTCAAGGTCCTCTACTTTGCTGCCGCATCTACATACACCGGCAAATCAGAAGATGACATCACCGGCCCAATGTCTGTTTCAAAGCTCTTCACGCATCTAGAAGAGAAATACCCTGGTTTCAGAAAGAAAGTTCTCAGTAGTTGTGCTCTATCGATCAATCTAGACTACGTGGATCTGATTGAGGACGGAGAAAAGGAAATATCCAACGGAGATGAAGTGGGCATTATTCCACCCGTTAGTTCTGGCTAATATGTCACTCATACCAAACTCGATGCGAGAGGTCGACATGTTAACAATCTTGCGCAATCAAAACACGAAACGCCGGCCTGGCCGATACGCCCGGTCTTCATCTGCTATACGTCGTCGACGGATCGGTGTCGTCTTTTTCTTTTTCGGTACATCTGCTATTTCTGGTTCTGGTTCTGGTTCAAGTTCTATGGATTCAGGCTCAGGCTCAGGCTCAGGCTCTCGCCTTAAAACTGGCTTAAACACCACTGGCTTTGGCTCTGGTGGGAGCTTAGGCATGAGCTTGGACAAAGGTTGCATGAACTTGGACAAAGGTTTCGGCTTTCCAAGTTTTGGGTCGAGCTTTGCTCCAACTGACTTTTCGGGTTTCTCTTCTTTCTTTGGTTCATATCTAACGAGTTCTGGGTTTTCTTCTAACCCCCTATCCACGTGCTTTTTCATATCACGGATATCTTGTCGTTCGACTCTGTCTTCCTCGAGGTCTCGGAAGGGTTTATACTCACCATCATCAGTATCTCTACGCCTTTGAATTTTAATCGGATGCGGAGTAGCTTTCTTTGGCTGAGAGAATGTTACCCTCTTCCGCGGGGCTGGAGGCACGGTTGGCTTAGAGTCTAGTTTACCAATCTCAACTTTGTTAACAGCGGGCTTAACTGTAGGCAGGTTGGGGAAAAGATCAGGTTTCACTGTCGTCTTGGTTTCACGCTTGGTATTTGTCAGCGGGAGGGCCTTCTTCTGTTTGCCTCTGTCAACTGGGCATCTTCTAGCCTCTTCGTCTTCATCATCATCACCCCAAACTTCTTCTTGATACATCATATTTATATCCCCCTTTTCGATCCTATTATTTTCTCTTACGCCGTGTTGTTTGTATGTGGGATCCGAGTTTCTTCGACGCCTCCTTCTCTTCTTTTTAGGTTTGACAGGCGTTACCGGTGTGGCTATAAATTCTACAACCTCTTCTTCGGAACCAGACTCCGAGCTCGGCAGGTATTCACCATCATCATCCCTTATGACACGTCGAGTCCTCGGAACCTTTCTTCCGGTCCACTTCCTTTGGGGCGGGCACGGTGTGTTATCTATTTCTGGAACGTCTGGGCTCTGAGTGAACACTGGGAACCTCGGAGTCCGGAACAATTGTCTGTTCACCGGCGGCTTCTTCAGTACGATTGGCTCAGGCGCAACAGGGAATCTAATTGGTTCCACGGGGCGATAGAAGGACCGATAATAGTCGGGCTTATAATCCGGATGCACAATAGGTGGTACCAGACTCTTTACTTTCGGCATCACCAGCGGCTTCTTCACTGGTGGTTTATGTCTTCGCACGATTGGTATGGGTGGAGGAGCATCGGATTTGAATTCCATCTTGATATTACACCAATCTTGTGTGCCCTCTGTATACCTGAACCGTCTCTGTTTCTCATCATAGTATGGGACTGCGTAAAAATTGGGAGAGAACCTCCCCAGTATTGTCCCCGTTTTTGTAACGAATTGCGATGCGGGCGGTGGAGGCGAGGCTAGTTCTTCAGCCCGAACGAATCTTTGAACATACTGTAGCCACGGCGGTTTTCTAGAGCATGTGAACATCCCTTCTTCTTTCTGCTCGGGGCCCGAATTTTGAGGCGTTCCGGTTGGTTCAGGATACTCAGAAGCATAGCCTGAACGAAGCTCTTCGAGTGCCTCGTCATCATCGTCTGACTCTTGCCCATCAACCTGCGGTTGCCATGTATCCGCAACGTACTCATACCGTCTAGCCTGTTCGTTATATTTCCTCTTCCAGCATAACCTCGTAGCTGGCTCTTCAGGATCGGGCTGGACCACCCAACACGGTCTGTTATCCGGCGAACACTTTGGTGACAGCGATTTATCACGGCCGGCGCCTCGAATCAGAAGATGGATATATTCGCAAAAGGAATGTGGGAACCGACCTGGCATGCGCCATGTCACGGTACACATGCAATCGCCACGTTCCATCCATCCCGGAGAATCGGCGCAGTGACCAGAATCCACATCGCCAAACAACTGGCGAAGGCGGACCCGCTTTTCTTTCTCTTTCAGTCTAGCCACCTCCTCGGCTTCCTGTCTCGCTCTTTCCATCGCTTTCTCAGCTGTAGCCTTCGCACGCGCATCATCTTCAACTTTAGTCTTCTCAGCCTCCCCCTCCTCCTCTTCTTCTTTGCTAAGCATTTGAAAATAGTCAAAGGCTTTCTCGGGACTTTTAGAACGAAAGTATGTTGTGGGGATCAACCAGTGATACCATTTAGTTTTCGGAGTCATATCGCCACCCCGCCACGGCGCCCAGTCATTGCAACCATCATCGTTAATGATACTCTCATTAATCACATTTTTATCAGGTGAGGCCTTGTACCCCGGCCGAATGATCACTCTTGGACGACCACCTACTGCTGTTAGCCCGCTCGCAATATGGGGCGTGAACATTTGCAAATCAAAACTCGTACTCCCTTGTTTTTCGTTGGTAAACCGATAAAAAGAAACTGGAGAGCTCTACGCTAATTTCAGATAAACTTTTTTAAAGTTGTTTGATAAGTTGGATTAAAATATGCGAGCTCATTAGATATCTCAAATCAAAAATATGAGTCGATAAGGAAAAAATCAATTTCAAGGTTCTGGAGAGAGTCAAGTTGGAAATTGGAATCGATCATGATATATCATTTAGCGGAGATGAGAGATTGAGATGATAGACGGGAAGCGGGGAGTTCTTCAGCTTTGCCTTCTAAGAAGACGTGGCGTTACTATACGGTTACTTTCGAGACGGGATATCTCTCGAAGCGTGTTATATTGTTTTGTGATCTAATATACGGAGATATAATGGAAGTTCCTCGGCAACACGAAGAAAATTCGACCTTGCGACGTCCGAAATTGCGTTTCTTGGAATATCAATATCAAATCACGATTTCTTTTGGTCTAACCAATAATATACTAACGGCGGGGGGGTTGAATGGCGTTATAATTTGGTTTGACAGCTTTCAACATGTCGACTCGGTGACATATTTGGTGGGTCCGCGGGGCATTGCAGGTAACGATGGGCTAGCGAAGCGGAGATTTTTTCTAGAAGATGCACATGAAGACAAAATATGAATTGAGAGGCGAGAATCCGTAAAACTCGTAATCTTGGCACATGTAAGAACCTTTTGAGGCAGTTCGGGTGACCGTATCTCTATTTGACGTGTTTCAACGTCTAAATATTCGGATTTGGCGCATGGGTGGTGATATCGTGTTGGGACTGTGTGGTTTTTTGTTTGGCTGGTCTCAATGCGACACAGCTAGCTCATGCGCATGCGTGAGATCTCGAGACTAGATTCGCAAAAATTACTGAAATAATTACTGGATTTGCTCGAGCTCAAACTTACTGTGTGAATTTATAAAGTTATGGTAATGCATCGCAGCATCGATAGATCCAAGGGCGTGTGATTCAAAAATATCTGAGACATATAAATCTCATACCTTTTTCCTGTTGTGAGCTAGTTCATCTGAAGTTTAGGTCCGAGTTAAAGCCGATTCAAACCCAATACAATCAGATCTTATGCCATTGAGCGCGCGTCGCGACGCTGCGACCATTTTCCTCCGCAGATCGAATGCTGTTGAAATGCAAGGCAGCCAGGAAACTGGACGAAGGTCGCTTGCCTCACTTCCTTTAGCAACGTTGCCTTCTCGCCAGCGCTGGTCTAACTGATTTGGGTTTTTAACGAGCGAAACCCGCCTTCAGTAGTGGGCTTCACCATTCGGAGGCCAAGCCATTAGTATCTTAATACGCAATAGGAGACTCGGAATGACCCCGCAAATCGTACCTACTATCAAGGAATATTACTACCATGGAACTATTAGCAGAGTATTCCTTCGGAGTACACTCAACCAATTGATCAATATTGACCAATCGATAACCAAAAGGTTAGAAATCGTCATGTGTTGCTCTCCTGAGAAATATATCCGCAATCGCTCTGAAATTGGAGTTACAGAGATATATATATGATTGCAAAAGGGATTGATCGCGATACTAGTGCACCGAATGACTTGCTCGAAACGTATTTTAAAAATTGAAAAGTATGACCAACTAAAATACTAACCCTAGTATATTCTGCACGTTATAGGGATGTAGTAGTAGTTTTTCGAAATTTTCTTGTTGTAATAGGAGCGGAAGCCTTGGTCGCGCGTTACGCCAATTAACCGTCTGCAGCGAGAACGTCAGCGTGGAAATTATCGATACAGCAAAAGCAGTAAGTGGGGTCGCCCTCCGAATGCACAACGGCATCGCCATAGCCTCCCTTCTAACCATTTAGACCAAACGTGCGACAGTCCATCTGGAGGCCATTCCTGAAAGGTCTGTTGGTGATAGCCGATCTCTGCAATGAGGCGTTAGAGGCCCCAAATGAAGGGTGGGCGGGAACCCACCAGACTCGCAAGTAAACGCCGCCGACGAGCGGACGCTTCATGCGCCTCCCAGCGTCTTTCCGCAAGCGTAAAATTATGCTTCTTTGCTTTTGAAGACCCTTTGCGACAACTAGCTTGAAAGTATTCACACTATATATATTTTTTTTATTTTTTTTAGCCTTCTTGTGCGCGAAACATATAAAGGAAGCCAATCGTATCGATTCTCCTTCTCTCTTTTCTTGAAAGTCCAGGAAATCGGCATCATCTCAACGTTTCTCCTCGTAGATATCTAATAACAGTATCAAAGCATCGGCTACTTTATTAATACATTGTACCCCGTGCTCTGTACTACTACACTCGTTTTTTTTATTTTCTTTCTTTCGATATCACAAACGTTGAACAATCTTTCGCTTTAGGTATACTTTTTTCTTTATCTTTCGTTTCAATATTTATATAATATTCTCTTATTCTTTTTAAACCTTCGAACTTCTCAATCTTCTCACCCGAAAAATAAAACATTGCATACTCTTCATACACCGATTAATACTCACATATCCTTCAAAATGGTTTTCAAAATGTTCTTCCATAACAAATCTTCCCGAAACGTCGGTCAGACAGCACCAGAACTCCCAAGACTCAGCATCGAGAGCGGTTCCCTCCATCTCGATCTCGAAGCTGGTAACCATAATCCTTATACCGTTCCAGTGGCTGGGAGCAGCAATGCCCTAGTCCCATACCGACCCTCTCGACCTACCACCGCCGTCTCAACCACCTTTTCCATGACCTCTTCAGCCTTCAACTTTGCCCCTCCCCCACCGGTCTACCTAGGCGCCCACGAAAAGGAAGCGCTAGGCGGATACCTTACTCCCCCGCACGCGGGAAGGAGCAGCAGCGGCGTGGTGACAGAGATTGAAAGCGTCTACGAGGTTCACGAGTACGTACCCTCTAGCTCTAGTTCTTCCCCAGATCTTGATTCCATTCTCCGGAAGAAGTATTTGCTAATGTACTGGGTCAGATTATCTCTCCTCGATAGATTTCAAGCCTCCCACCAGGTCCGCATGTTCTTCATCCTCTTCCTTTCCTTTATCATTATCGGGGGCATCGCGGCTGCGGTTTTGGTCTTGTTGGCTAAAAAGGCCTGAACAAAGTATAGTACTGTTTCCAGCCTTTAATTGGGTTTATGGATATACCATATATACTTTGCGCATATATATAACGACGATATACGAACATTACGATACTATTGGGTCTTTTAATCCTTCTTAATTTTCCTCTTCAATTTTCATATCCTCTTATTGCCCCATATTCAACACCCCCCACGGGCAGACATTAGATCTCGAACAATTGGGATTCAATTATTCGAGCATGTTCGATAGGCTTAAATGGCTACGTAACTGGACAAAATTTTGTAACTATTTCGATATGTGGCTCAGCGTTCCTAAGAGCCTCGAACATTCCTCGTCCACCCCTCCAACGTGCATCAGGAGCTAGGCACATTTCGAAATTTTTTAGACGACGATGCACGCGCACGAGGGGACCGATCTATTCCATCGTTCTTCCCTTCGGCCACGAGAATCGAGCGAGAATTACGACCGTTTATCGCAAATCTGAAAAATCGACCGGCCGTAGTACTAGTACATGCGTACAACCGGCATCCTTTTTCCGGTTTCTCCCTTCTCTCTTTTCATCTATTGGGTATTATTTTATCAACATTTATAAATTTTGTGTTACACAACACGCATGGTGTGTGTGCAAGTGATGTTTCCTTGTTGAGTGCTTGAGCGGAAAGCGGTTGGGGAAACACAAAAAGGCACAATGCACCCACCGATGCGGTGTTCACATCAACTTCACTCTTCATTTCATTTGTGCGAGGGGGAAAAAATCAAACGGATTGGTGTATGTATGTACCACCATAGGGAAATCTTTCTACTGGAGTTTTAAGGGTAACGGAGTTTACGGTGATCTCTCTTGTTTTTTATTTATTTATTTTTTTATTTGTGAACAATTTTCTGAAATAATCGGCTATTCGGAGCGTTTTGGAGTGAAGAGAGCGAACTTAGGAGGGAACATTCACTTTTGATATTCAAGATATCGATAGCACTCTACTAATACAATTACTTACCATTCTAATTTTTCTCACAAAAAGAGGATTCAATCACTGTACATACATAACATTTAGGTTTTTTTTTTTTTTTTTTTTTTTTTCCCATTATTTTCTTGTTATTTTCCCTTTGTCTCTAGCTTTCCCCATTTGTTCCTGGAATGGTATGGCGTTTTTGAATTTTTCGGCTTTAGCCTTTTTTTTTTTATAATATATAAAATAAAAAAATCTAAAAAATCCAGTACATACAAAAAAAACACCTTTTTGATGGCACTAACTAGTCCTTCGGTTTTTTGTATCATGATCCTTGGTCTGTAGCCTCGATTCGATTCTAGGCGGCTTTGCAGAGATGCGCAAGAGTTTGATTGCGAGATGCATGCAAGTTCAGGGACGGTGATGAGGCAGCTCAATTTGATTTAGGTAGACTGCCGCGGGACCGAAATTAATCAGCGTCCTCTTGAGGGCGCTTTTTTTTCCCCCTTCAAGATTACAGTATGATCTTGGGACTGGACCCCACCACGCGCGGCTTTCACTTGCAATTGACGGATAGGAAAAATCTACGAATGACTCGACTAGCAATATTACTACGGCCCGTTCGGAGGGGGGTCACTTGCGAAAAGGGTCAAGGAAATGATGTAAAAAATACTCCGAGAGAAAAAGATATAAATTCAAGGCCAAGGGGCGATTTCGCTAGGGGTGTATATGTATGAAGAAGCAGGCATAATATAAAGAGCTGTTAGTCATCGATGAAAAATCTAGAAAATTGCGCAAAGAATTCTCGGAATCAAAAAATCAATATTCCTTTTAGGAATCAGCGAGACAAAAATAGTTTTTTTTTCCCTCTTGATGTAAGATAATGGCATGTTCTGTAGACGCTAGGGTGAGGAGGTTAAGGAAAAAATGGAGTTAACAAGAGGTATTTTTATCTTGGACCTTTTTTTTTTTTTGCCTCCCCTGGCGAAAGTCGATTGTCCAATTTCATGCAGCGGTCTGAACATGTGGGTCCCAAACACCCACAGTTGACATTCGTTCGGTATGCTTGGCGACCTCCGTAGGCGATTTTTCAACCAGTTGAAAGTGGCGAAGTTGTGAATCGAGCTGAATATGTGAACACAATTATAATAATAATAATAATAATATGAGCTTTTCTCTCTCGCGGAAAATAATGTGAAACCTGCTTCTGCTTCTTCACCTTGTCCGCATGTTCGTTCAAGCTACTGGAGCGGGTGTGTTATATGAAATGTACCGAAGTGATAGCGGTGTATAAAGCATGGGCCTAAGCTAAGAAAGCCTTTTGTGATAAGGTCAAGGGGTTTTGCAATCAATTCCAATGAGAGAGGTTTTTTTTTTTTTTTTTTTTCTTGGGCTGCGAGCTTCGAGCTTGAGCGTACTAGCTGAGGTAAGCTAGCTCGGGAAGACTTTATAGCACCCTTTTTGAACGATCGATTCGGAACAATTGAATTGAAGGCAAATTTAAGGTGACCACCACAAGACTAAGTAAGTAGGCAAAGGTGATGTGATATGACATACATACCAGATATCGGCATGTCAACATGCTTCGTTCATTCACCAGGCATAGTATGTATGTATGGAATAGCAAGAACGCGTCCACCGGCGTGACAGCTTTCATGCCAATTGGCAATGCAATAGCCCTTAGCCAACAATCGCCCCCCTGCGGTGGATACTCAAAATATCTTGAGAAATCCAAGCAGAAGTCCAAGTTTGCTTGAAGCATTTAAAAGAGGACGTGGTTCCCGCCCGTCTTGATGAAAGAAGCTTGAAAGTTCTTTCTCTCTCTCTCTCTCTCTCTCTCTCTCTCTCTCTCTCTCTCTCTTTTCTTTCATCGCCAACCATCCAGCTAGCTCTCCAGCTCCCAGTAGTATTCCCCTGGCGGTATCTTTTTAAAGCTTCTTGCTTGCGAAGCTAGGTTCTTTCTCCTTCACCCTTACACATCACATACATCAGCAATTGATTTTCTAGTCAATTGCCTATCCTCTGTAAGTAAAAAAGCACCCGACTTACCCTTCCTCTTCATTTGCAAAAACCTTGCGTGATACTATCTCTCGATCTCGCCTCCCAGCAAAGCTACTACTAGCTCCTAGCTCTTGGAGCTTCGTTGGGAGGTCCTTCATCGGCTAGATCAGGGATAGTCTCAGTGCAGTGCCCCACCGTGTTTTCGCCCGAGCTACATGCCGGCCGTCATTGCATTGCAATATACCGAGACGGTACCCCTCGTTTTTTTTTTTTTTTTTTTTTTTTTTTTTTCTTTCTGCCCATGACGCAGCTCGCGATGCGAAACACAGAATGGCTGAGGGGAAATGCCTCTTGCTTCCAGGCTCAGGCCAAAATTACCTCTTCAATGTCCAATTGATTGAGATTTATTTGAACTGTTCTCGAGGACAGTGCTGAAGAAACCAGGAGCGACCAGCTGGCGGTACCTCAAGCTAGCTGTACTGTTGAAGATGTTGAACTCAGTTGGAATATTAATGGCAAATATGACATAATCGCCATCCGACGACGAGACAAACACTCAACGGGGCCCCTCCTTCCTCCTTCGTCGGGGATACACTGGCCGACGGGGGGATAAATGAAATGTTAAATTTATAAAAAGGAACACCAGAAGGATTTTGTTGAATTCTATTTTGCTTCCGTATCATTCTTCTGGATCTGTCCTTTGCATTTTGTCCTTGCGGTTTAAATTTACCTAATTTTCGAGTGAATCATTTATATCCCTCAACTCTCGTATCTTGACATTTTGGTTTCTCGTCTTGTAATCTACCAGGATAATAACTGACTGGCTTGCTGACATTTTAAATACTCCCGATTCGATTCACACAGAAGCTTTTCATTGGTATTGTTACCATCATTCCTCTGATTGAGCTTCACGGATCCGCATACCCAATTGCCTCAATGTCGAAACTTTCTTTCGCCGGACACTCGCTCCTGAACCCTGAGGGCTTCACAACGTCTAGAAGACACCCAAAGTCCCAGAGCGCCTTTGTGAGTTCAATTCAAACCCCTCTTTGCCTAATTCGACTCTCCTGCTCGCGATGTCGAACCCGCCGCCGAGGCAGCGGAGACGGTCTTTGAAGATCGTTTCCCTTACTCGCTATTATGCACCGTTTCTTCCCCACAATGTTGGAAGGAACGAGCTGGATCTTCGCGTTCACTTTCCATGAGTTAAAATTCTGGACCTTGCTGATCGATTATACTCTACGAAAATAGGCCTTCGACAATACGTCGACGTCAGTAGCTGCGAGTCAGATGCGAAATGCCTTGAACAAACTGGCCGATTCCGTCTCTGACGCGCAGACAAAGAAGGTACGATAATCCATTCAATCTGAGATCCTGAACTCCTGTGTTGTCGCGAGGACGCGGGCAGCATTGAGAGCGAGTAAAAGTGGTGGCTAACTGCGACATGAACTTGCGAAATATATAGAAATTCGAGACTGAAATGGATAATTTCTTTGCTCTGTTCCGTCGATATCTTCAGGACAAAGCAAAGGGAACTACATTGTAATTCTCCCCCTCACTTTACCCCTCTTTTATCCTTTTGGTGCCCCGCCATGTCGGCTGTGCAGCATGTTTTTTTTTTTTTTTTTTTGCCCTGCTGTACTAATCAATTCACCCGACGGACAGGGAGTGGGATCTTATCGCCCCTCCAAAACCCGAGCAGGTCATCGACTACGGTACCCTCAAAGAAAGCAACAACACCGACCTTCTCAATAAACTCGCCGTTCTCAAACTCAATGGCGGCCTCGGCACGTCTATGGGTTGCGTCGGTCCCAAATCCGTCATAGAAGTCCGTGATGGCATGTCCTTCTTGGACCTCTCCGTTCGTCAGATCGAGTATCTCAACCATACCCACAAAGTCAACGTTCCATTCGTCCTCATGAACTCTTTCAACACGGATGACGATACTCAAAGCATTATCAAAAAGTACGAGGGTCACAACATTGAGATCCTCACTTTCAACCAGTCCAGATTCCCCCGTATCCACAAGGACTCGTCCCTTCCCGTTCCCAAAGAATTTAACTCCTCGATCGAAAACTGGTACCCTCCCGGCCACGGTGACGTTTTCGAGTCCCTCAATAACTCTGGAACTCTCGACCAGCTCCTCGACCAAGGTATCGAATGGCTCTTTTTGAGCAATGTTGACAACTTGGGTGCGGTCGTTGACTTGAACATCCTCCAACATTTGAATGATACCGGAGCTGAGTACATTATGGAGTTGACGGACAAGACCAAGGCCGACGTTAAGGGTGGTACCATCATCGATTACGAGGGTAATGTCCGCCTGCTCGAAATCGCGCAGGTGCCCAAAGAACACGAACAAGACTTCAAATCGATCAAGAAGTTCAAGTACTTCAACACCAACAACATTTGGTTGAGCTTGAAGGCTATCAAGCGAGTCGTGGAGAACAATGAGCTCGAATTGGAGATCATCCCCAACCACAAGACCATCTCCGTGGGCAAGGGCGAGTCCGACTTGTCGGTCGTGCAGCTCGAAACTGCGGTTGGCGCTGCCATCCGCCACTTCAAGGGATCGCACGGTGTCAACGTCCCCCGTCGCCGATTCTTGCCCGTGAAGACTTGTTCGGATTTGATGCTCGTCAAGTCTGATTTGTATTCTCTCAAGCACGGACAGTTAACAATCGATTCGTCGAGGTTCGGACCGGCACCATTGATCAAGCTAGGGACGCACTTTAAGAAGGTTTCGGACTTCCAGAAGCGAATTCCGAGCATTCCCAGAATGTTGGAGCTGGATCACTTGACCATCATTGGTGCCGTCAACTTGGGGAGAAAGGTCACTTTGAAGGGTGAGTTTTTCTATTTTACAACTTTCTAATTATTTTGAAGGTACGATTACTGATTCCGAATGAATTGTTTTAGGAACTGTTATTATTGTTGCGAGCGAGGGTAGTACAATCGATATCCCACCAGGCAGTATCCTTGAGAATGTGGTCGTTCAGGGTTCGCTCAGATTGCTGGAACATTAGATTCAACGAAATCGGACGTTCTTTTTTTCTTTCAAAATTTTTTTTGTTCCTTTATAAGGTTCTTTGTAAAAACTGCATCATGATGGTTTTATTATCTTTATTTTTTGGTTTGTTAAAAGGATGGGCGAGAGTTTGAGGACAGGTTTCGAGTTGGAATAGGAGATATGATGAGGGGGTTGGAAAATACTAATATTCTTTTATAAATGCTTTTCGGTTGATGGGTGATGGATAATGATAGCATGCGTATGCACGTATGAACAGACAATGAATTCAGTTGACGAAGTATTTCACAATATTTCTCTCTTTTTGATTCGAATATTCTAGTGTTGTTATTTTGTTCTAGTTATCTGAACCTGTGGAGTGGAGTGTTAGTTAGCTCCCGTCGTCTTAAGCTTGTTGCCGTGTAAAAAGCTATGCTATAAGCTGGAGCTATTAGTGATGCTGTTTTGGGGAGCTTTGAGCTCTCCTAAATTCTGAAACCGAAAAATGGTATGCTGTGATGGAATGGAGACTATTTTTTTTTTTTTTTTTTTGTTAACGTTTATCGGAGCTAAGCTATACAGTGCACAGCCTACGACTTTGATGTTTCGAAAGGTTGAAACATTTCGTGCTCGTTATGGTGATACTGATATATTTATCGGGTTAGGATATCGATGCGATGGTGTTGGCGCTAGAGTCGAAGTGATCATGTCGACACGAGGTGTAGACTAGATGGTATACGTAGATTCCGCATATCGGCGTCGATGAGAAGAGGACATCTAGGATGGTGTCCGGATCCGAAATATACAAAATTCTTCGGATAGAGCTCCGGAATCTTGGTCACCAAGCTTGCAAGCTGGGTATATACACTACCGGTATACCGTGACAGTAAGGCGAGACTGCTAGCAGTAAGGAATTCAAATGATGGCGGTGTTTAGCGCTCCAGGTGGTGTTTCATCTGATCTCGCAGCGCTGGCCAATCATAACGTCGGAGGATGGAGGTTGCGTATTCCACGCCTCGAAAATCCTGACACTTGCCTCTTTTTTCCATCGAAAAAAAAAAGGATGAAGAATTCGAATCGGATAAAGTAAAAGAAAAATAGAATACCAGATTCAGAAATAAATAAAATATCGACGTGTACGTACACCGGCGCCTCCTCCGGAGTTCCGGTCAATGCATCAGGTATCACGTCCCACTCGTGAAAAGGTCCAACTCGTGATCCCATTCGCTGGTTTGGATCGAAGGACAGGGGGACTTATTATCCGTCCGTGTTGAGTTGACAGGTTGATTTGAATGGTACATGTAATCTACCCGGCGCGCGCTCCACGCGACTCGAACTAATTATTAAGAAACAGCGAAATGGTTCTATTTTGGATCGATCTTGTGGATTTAAATGTTCGTTTAGCTAGTCGCCCTGTGCCCCAATTGCATATTGAGAGGACTGGGATGCAGGGTGTGAGTGAAGCGACGCACGGCGGCTGTTGGGACGGTGCTGAGATTTGCTGGGGACCTGTGGTTTGGAGGTTCATGCGACTCGCGAAATGGGATAATAATGAAAATTATGCTATTCGATTCTGCAGATGGTCTTAAGCCTTTTTTTTTTTTTTTCTTTTCTTTTCTGGCCCGGTTCACCGATGAATCCTGTCTACCAGCCGTTAGCTTGCAGATGTTTGCATTTTGTTCTCGATGCTCTACTAGTATCTATCCTCTGGACGGAGGCTATACTATATACACTGTAGGAGAAGTCCAAGTGGGCCGTGAATCGGTTGGTTCTGAAATTGTCTAGCCTTTTGACTCCTAGACTAGACCCCGAGAACCTGGATACGATCGATCGAGAGAACAAAGTGCAGCAAGTATGTACATATATTATCTTGAACATGTCTTTTTTTGTTTTTCTTTCTTTTTCTTGTCTGTTATTTATTGGGTGCCGAGTGACCTCGAGGTTGAGATGATTGACAGGCATGGGTGAACCACGTCCAATGCCTTACCAATTATAATATTAGCGATGCGATAATTATCGTGTCTGGGTTGGCGATATTAACTCGAGCACGCACTCACATCTAAATATATAACAACCCGGCGAGGGAAGCTGGCTGGCTGGCTGGCCCGGCAAGCTTGCCACGCAGCTTCCAGAGCTAGTTTATGGAAGATAGCGAGCTCTTATTTTCTTCTCATTTCTCATCTTCGCCTTCTTCTTCTTTTTTATATATATAAAGCCATTTGCCAAGCCCTGGCGGGTGATGAAGCAGAAATTTAAGATTTCGCATGCTTAAATTTGGTAACTACTGTTAACGTTAACTTTTAACTGAACTGACCGAGCTTGGTAACATTGTGAGAAGTGATATATAAACTGTACTGAACAGCTGTGCTGCAGTATAGTAGTTTGTATTCACGATTCTTCTTGAATTGTTACTTTTTTTATTTTAATTTTTTCCTATCATTCATTCTTTTCCTATCTTTCCGACATATCCGCATTCTGCTGGAGTATCTTCTTTCGGAGCCGACTGGAACGAGCATTGCCCATCCCACCACCCACCACCACCACCACCACCAAGCAAAGCAGTGCCTCGTTATTTTTTTTCTGCGTTGTGTGTGTGTGTGTGACTGACTCCAACGCAACGCAACGGAGCGTTCTGTTTCAGCGAAGAAAGCTAGCTGCACCGGTTCTTGAGGTGACGTTTAGCACCTGCCGTTGAAACCTGCGTAGACGGATCAATCGAATTCGTCTATATATACGTCTTAGTCCCTCTCTTCTTATTTTAATTTATTTTTTCTCTTGGCTTTTGTTTCGTTTCCTTCTTCGTCGTTCATTCATTCTTTTTTCAATTCGTTATCGCTGAGCGAGTTGGGCCGGAACCTCCATATTTTTTCAATTCATCCTTCTTTCTTTCTCTTCTTCGACTTTAGTAGAACTGAAAGAAACAAGAAAAGGTACTGGATACTTCTTTTTCTAAAAAAAAAGCCACATTCCATTCGTTTCACTCGTTCGTTCATTTTCAGTTGAGGCTGGTTTTTTTTATATATCTTTTATATAAGAAAAAAATATCTCAGCAGCTCCTTTATCTGCATTCCACGCCGCATTCCCACGTTTTACGCATATAAGAAATCCTCGGATCAACCACCTCGATATAATACAATACAGCTAGCTGCACCGTAAAGCTCAGCTTATATTACTCTCCCCCCCACGATAGAAAGAGAATATATAAATTTCCTCCCGGACGACAATCTTCTTCCTTTCTTTTCTCCTTCTTCAAGCAACAGAAACCCACAAATCATTCTCAACAGAACTTAGAACATCTTTTTTTCAGAACAACTAGAAACATGGAATATACTTCTCTCGCTGCTCGCCTTCTCGGCCTTCTCGCTATCCTTGGCGGTGTTGGTGTGAACGGTCATTCTTGGGTATGTATTTTATACTGATCTTGATATATATATAAAGCTTCTTGCAACGAACATATCTAACATGATGTAATTATACAGCCCGATCAACTCACTTGCGCCAGCGGTCCATTCTTCAATACCAATCCCACACCGGGATATATCCGCAATTATGTCGGCCGAGCATCAACTCAAATCGACACTCTGACCACCACCCGCTTCACCTCCCTCACCAGCTCCCAAAACGTCTGCTCTGACCGCACCAAAAGCCCCGGTCAACTCCCCGGCTTCCCAAAACTCAAAGCTACCCCGGGCGACCTCGTCCAAGCTCAGTACCTCGAGAACGGACACATCTGGCAAACCCTCTCCGGTCAAAACGGGCCGGCAGCGAACCCGGGCACGATCTATTGGTACGGAACTCAAAACCCCAGATCGGACAGAAACATCACCTCGGTTCTCGAATGGACCAAAGACGGTAAGGGTGGTGACGGACAAGGTGTCTTGTTGGACATTACACCCTTCGATGATGGCGTCTGTATCGAAGTCGGCCATGAGAATGCGGGTCCTGGAAGGGTTAGCGGCCCTTGCAAGAGCTACTTTCGCCTGCCGACGAACGTGAAAGTCGGGAAGGATTATACCGTTTACTGGCTTTGGGATTACTCTCAACACTTTGGTCCAAAGCCCGGGTATGTTGAGTGGTACTCGGCATGCATGGACATCTCGATCGTTAACACTGGCAAGAGAGCACCGGATGCTGCTACTACCACTTCTACCAACGTCGCGGCTAAGAGTCCTACTACTACTACCGCTGCTAAGAAGACTGCTGCCGCTAAGAAGAAGACTGCCACCACTCCCAAGCCCGTTGTTAACAAGGCTGCCACCACTCCTAAACCTGTTCTTAACAAGCCTGTTGCGGCTTTAAAGAAGAATAATAAGAAGGTGGTCACGAAGGTTGAGACTGAGACTACGACCGAGACTATCGCTACCACTGTCACGAAAACGACTTTAGTTGAGAGGACTGGTGCTACTGTTACCCCTCCTGTTGTTCTTTCCAAGGCGAAGAATCCAAAGGTTAACGCTCGTGAGGAAAAGGTTGAGGTGTTTGCTGATGAGGGTAGGCCTTTGAGGGGGTTGAACAGGCATATGAGGAGGGAACAACTACGTGAGAAGAAGAGAACGGAACAAGTTGAGGGTGAGAAGCGAGCTTGGTACTCCTTCTTACTATTCTGATTTTTTTTTTTTTTTTTTTTTTTTTTCCATTTTCTTTTCTAATAACGACTTTCCTTTTGTCTTTTTTTCCTTTTTTAATGGCTCGTTATACCATATCATGTAGAGATACCTTTTTGTCACAGTTCAAGTTTAAAACTACCCAGGGGGTTCTTTTATATCTTGTAATAAGTTTCTTTTCTTTCCTTTTTTTGTTTTTTGTTTTTTGTTTCTGTCTTGTTGTCTACCGTATACCTTGCATCATGCATTGATGAGTAATGAGGGAGCATAGTTGCATACATACATACATACATGCATGCATGCATGCATGTTGTGGCGTCGAGAAAAGTTTCTGTCTTTTTATATTCTCTGTATGCTTTATCGTGGACAGCTTTTTTTTTTGTCTGCGAATACTTTCCTTAGCATTAGATACGTACATACTTAAGTACATACCTAGGACTCAGCGAGTGAGTTGCTGTTTTCGAAATTTTCGCGATATAATTATAATTTTTACTTTTGATATTTTGGTTTCTTTGTAAAATCGTTCGAGTTCTATGGATATCATTTACATTCTCTATTATATTGGTTGTTAAGTACTTTACTACTTTAGTATTTTCTATTTTCTATTTTTCTTCATGGGTGACCAAGTTTACGATTTTGAAAGTACGTGATAGTTTGGTATAGCATGGTAGGAGCCGCAGGGTATGGGATACTGTTAGGGACCGTCGGCATCCGTGTACTCGGGTATACCGACTTTTCCATCCGGAAAGTACAGGAAATGAGTCACCAAAAAATAAACGTCAGCAGACTCCGATGAAACTGGCAGATATGTATTCTATTTGCAAGCAAAATGGTGATCGGGTGGGGATACTATCTTGGTGTTAGTGGACCTGATATCGAGGATACTAATATACTTGCGTTTTGTGTGGTATTTTGTGCAGCGAGTCGACGGAGACAGAAAAATAGTCCGAGCGTGTTCTGTGTTGGGTCTGGGAACGAGACCATCCGAGCTCCGATTTATTAATTTTTTTAATTTTTATTTTTTTGGTCGCAACGAAAAAAAATACCACAGCGACCACACTTCTTCGAAATTTTCTGTTTTAACACTTTCAACATCGACATATTTAATATTCTCCCAAGCTTCACCTAAGCTCGAACAAGATAATCAATCACTCTTTTTTTGGATGATATAACATAAAAACCCTACAGCTGTGTAATAAAAAAAAAAAAAAAAAAAACCTCCCCCTCACAACTATCGACCATTGATGTCCCTCCGATGCCCGCGATGCACCCTCATCGCGCCCCTCCGCGCCGCCCGCCTGCGCCCACTCCCACCCCGCCATAACTACTACATTTACACCCCCACCCGCCTCCTAACAACCTCCCTCCCACTCGCTCGCGCCCGTAAAGACGTCCTAAAATACGTTGCAACCCAGGAAGCCCAAGAACAAAACAGACAAGATCTAATCGAAGCCGTCAAGGAAAAACTCCGCAACAACCAAGTCATCACCCACCCGGATGAAGTCCGCTTTTTCAACCGCGCCCGCATCGAGTTGTCCAACATTGAAGGAATCCACGTCAGTCGGGATTTGAAACAGCTGGATAAGAGCGTTATCCAGTTCGCCGATGGTAGTCAACACCACGTCGCACCGCATTGGAGGTCTGAGAGGGATAATACGAATAAAAATACAAATACCAACATATACAATAGATTTAATGATAGGGACTACAACAACAACAACAACAACAACAACAACGTCGGCGGCGGCGGTGGTGGTGGTGGTAGTTACTACAGTGGTGGTGGTAGTACGGGCGGAATCAAACACCCCGCAATAAATAATGCGAGGAAGGAAGAGGAGAAGGTTTATCCGGACCAGGTATCCAGTGAGACTATGAGGGAGAAACTCAACGAGGAGTGGCGCCAACGGGAGGCGGACCATGAGATGGCGTTTCGGACGGGTGGGAATGTGGATTTGATTATGGATCGGTTGATTGATGATTATACCTGGAAGACGAACACTCACGCAGAGGATAAAGAGAATACGGTGGCGCAGAGTCTGGATAACGGACGGGTGAGCGAGGAGCGGGATTTGAATCCGGAGAGTTTTGCGAGTAGGAAGAGTGATTTGACGGCGGGAACGTTGGTGGAGATGAGGTAATAATAATAAAAAAAAATTATAATTTTATATAATTATATTTATATTGTGATGGGGGAGGGCTAATATTTTATACGAGGGTGGTATTTATAGATACTCGGACCAATCGATACCGTACCTTACCATCCTCCTCAAGAATAAAACAGGAAACTACTCGCGCGAAGCATACGTTCTAACATGGCAAGGCGCCCTCCAACTCGTCAAAGTTGACCTGTCCCACTTTGTCCTACCCGATTTCATCGACCCTGCAGATGTCGACGAACTCCTCTCTCAGATGCGAAAGAACGGTAGGTTGGACGAATCGATAACGCAAAAGATCACACAGAAAATACGAGATTTCAAAATCAAAGCACAAAAGCTATACCCCGGTATATCCGCCAGGATAGGTAGATTACACGGTACCCTCGCGGATCCGGAGAAAACAAAGTTGGTGACGACGGTGGATGTCGCCAGAGCTGTCACGGAGAAGGAGGAACCCTCGCATGGTGCTGTCTACGCTACACATCTAGCGTTACTAGCCCGGCGGGATTTGTTCAAGATTGTGGAGCACTTTGATGAGATACAATGGGAGGTTAAATCACTAGCCCACATCCAACGGGCGACGTGGGTGGAACAGATACTACGAGAGAGCATGTCGGAGGAAGAATCAGAGGGCGCAAAAATTGTAGCCGAATTCGTAGCTAAAGCGCAAAGGGTTATCGATTTTAGTAGGAAAGCGCGAAGGGAGGGGAAGAGCGTGGAAGAGATGGACGAGAAACTGGACGTGGTGTGGAACCCGCGCGAGATGGATCTGTTGAAATGTTTGCAGGAGAATCTAGACTACAGACGTGGCCAATCCGGCTTGAAATCACTATACCCCCATCTGCTGAGTTTGATCGGTCGGTACGAAGACCACTGGTATCTGGACGATCAACGGTTGTTCCAATTCCTCGGCGAAGTGGGCGTGCACTCACCCTGGGAGGATTCAGTCCTGCGAGAATCCTACCTCGCCCTCGCGGGTCACCACACCAACGAACAAGCGACAGCGGATGAGGAACGGTATAGCAAGATTGAAAGCGGGGAGATGGACTGGAAACAGCTCGGGTTTGAAGATAAAGTGAAGAAACTCCGACGGGATTGGAAGGATATGCCGGTGTACTGTATCGACGACGCTAGTACCAAAGATATCGACGACGGCGTCTCCATCGAAAAGATACCCAACAATGATAACGAAGTGTGGGTACACGTTCACATTGCCAACCCGACAGCGTTCATACCGATGGACCACTGGGTCGGTGAGATCGCAAGACGGAAGGTCATCACTTTTTACGGCCCGCAGAGGAATTACCCCATGATTCCGTTACGGTTATCCACGGATTATATGGGTCTCGCGCCAAACCGACCCGCCATCACGTTTAGCTGTCGGTTGGATTCCAAGACGGGGAGTATAAAGGAGTATATCATCCAGCCTTCCATCGTGAGGAATGTGAAGCGGGTGACGTACGAGCTGCTGGATAGCTTGTTTATAGCGCAGGTGCCGAAGAGTTTAGCGATCTCTAATAAACCGTCCGCAGAGGGTGAGGGACCGGGACGGTTGGAGAGGGGAGAGACGGGACCGGAGAGTGTGACGAACCGGGATATCGAGATTCTACGGACGTTGTATCATCTAGCGTGGGAGATTAGAGGGGAGAGAATGCGGCATGGGGCGTTTGAGAGCGGGGAGCATAATGACGTTCATATCAAGGTTGATGATGGGAGGGGGAACAAAATCCACCCGGGCATCTCGGAGCAGCCGTTCCTAGATGTCCACGAACCTACTATTACGTTGACAGTGGATCGGTGGAAGAAGAGTAAGGATATATTCTCGTGGAGGGATGTGGTGAGGGAGTGTATGACTATGGCTGGGAATATCGGTGCCAAGTGGAGTGCGGAGCGCGGGTTGATGCAGTTGTACAGAGGGCACAAGTTCATCTGGGCGAACGAGAATGACGAGCGGAAATGGTATTCGGTGTTGAGGAAGGCGGAGGATAAAGATGGTTACACGCCCGATGACTTTTGGAGGTTGTTTTTCCCGGTTGGGTCTGGGGAGGTGAGCACGGAGATACAACGACATACGGCGTTGGGAATGGACGGGTATGTCAAGGTCACGAGTCCGCTACGACGGTACTGTGATTTCGTGACACATCACATCATCCAGAAGCAATTGTTGGATGAGGCGGCGGGGAGGTGGAAACCGGGACAGAAGCCTAAACAAATCATGACGAGGGAGGAGATGGAGGAAATGATCAAGGAGATTCACGAGAAGGAGAAGCAGTACGCGAGTGCTCAAAGGGCGTCTTTGAGGTTATGGGCTGTAAGATTGTTGAAGGGATTGTGGAAGAGAAACGATCCGCAGATTCCGTCGACGGTTGACGTTCAGGTCATCAGTATTTCACAATGGCCCGCGCTTCTCAGTGGCGAGATCAGGGAGCTCGGGTTGAGCGGTGTGAGACTCAAGTGTCCTTCGAATATCCACAAGGAGGTCAGGTATGGAGATGTCGTCAAGGCGACCATGATGGATCATTGGTCTACGGATTCGGATAACGTGCAGATGATGACGATGAGGTATGTGGATTATGTGGAGACGATGGAGGATAAGATGGCGAGATTTTGGGAGAGTATCGGAGAGGGGAAGAAGTGGTTGAATGATGCGGAGGAGATTCGTTCGGACCGGAGTGATATATCAAAATCTCAGAAACGGAGAACTGAGGGGAGTAGATGAGTATACTTAAGTACTCTAGGATGTGGTAATTAAAATATATTAATTCATCATTAGAATTGTAAGATAGGATATATATTGTACATATAAGACATCATTATTTTGGATTTTCATGTATATGCATTGCATCATTATAGAGGAGTATTGAGTACACATTTCCAATATGTCAGTTCGGGTTATCTAAAACCAGATCCTTAAAAGTAGAGCTATATAAATTGGTTTAATCGAAGTCGTTCGATGCGTCTATACAAGTTTCTCAATATCTTTTGAATGAGACCGACCTCCCAGCGCCATGGCGTTTATATCGGAGTGAAGGATCCGGCGAAAGCGATAAAATTTAAAATCGCTTACCTAATTGCCGCTGTATTAATGTTTGATGCGGTACCGGTATCGGTCGCGGGATTGCCGTCTCTGATTGAAGTCAAATCGGATAATGCCGGTGTGGAAACAATCGACGGGTATAAAAGAAACAGCGTTAACCAGTTGATATAGCAGCAGATATCACCGTTCGTAGACTGACCATTTTTTTATATCTTTACCTAAATTAATATTTATATTCGATTTTGATTCAGTTGTTGCATTTTGTGCGTTGCCCCGCCGTCCCTTTTCGGTCTTAATATTTCCAAGATGAGCAAGTTCCTGCTTCATCCCACTTCCATCAACCTCAACCTCACCTCTACCAACGGACACAACGAAGCCAACAATGGGCACAGCAAGTCCTCCAAATATAGCGCTCAAACAAGCCTCGTTCACGCCGACGAGTTTCTCAACGATGTCCGCGACGTCGCCGCCCCGCTGCACGTCTCCACCACCTTCCGTTACCCGCGCGATCACACCAAGCTGATTGCCGCCAGAGAGATCACCGTTCGTACATATTCCAATCAATAATATACACCTCTACTAACCCAACTGACAAAAAAAAAAAATAGAATGATAATACCGAATCACACGTCTACTCCCGTCTGACAGCCCCCTCCACAACCCGCCTGGAAGCAATCCTCTCGGAATACCTCCACGGCTACGCGCTAGTCTACTCCTCAGGACTCGCCGCCTTCCACGCCGCTTTAACCCACCTAAACCCGAAACGCATCTCCATCGGCGACTGCTACCACGGCTGTCACGGCGTCGCAAACATTCACACCCGCATCACGGGTATGCAACAATTACCCCTCGATTGTCCCGCTGAAGATCTCCAACCCGGTGATGTGATCCACCTCGAAACACCCCTGAACCCTACCGGGGAGGCGAGTGATATAACTTACTATGCCGAGAAGGCGCACAGTAGAGGTGCGATATTGATGGTAGATGCTACTTTTGCACCACCACCGCTGCAGGATCCGTTCTTGTGGGGTGCGGATGTGGTGATGCATTCTGCGAGTAAGTATGTCGGCGGGCATTCTGATATGCTGGGTGGTGTGCTTGTGGTGAGGGATTTGGAGATGCGGTGGAAGATGTGGGAGGAGAGGGTGTATTTGGGGGGTATTATGGGGAGTTTGGAGGCGTGGTTGGGGGTTAGGAGTTCCAGGACGCTGGAGTTGAGGGTTGCCAGGCAGAGTGAGAATGCGACGAGGTTGGTGGAGTGGTTGAGTGGGGAGTTGGGAAGTGGAGGGGGGAGTGCGGTGAAGAAGGTGGTGGAGAGGGTTAGGCATGCTAGTTTGCAGAAGGAGGCTTTTGTGAGGAAGCAGCTGACGGGAGGGTTTGGACCCGTGTTTGCGATTGAGGTTTGCCTTGGTCACTCTTGAGAATTATGGCTGGGTATGCTAATTTTTGGAATTTTTGTAGATGCGAACGGATGTTTTGGCAAAGATGCTGCCGTCACATCTCGAATTATTCGCCCATGCGACGTCCTTGGGAGGCGTCGAGTCGTTGATCGAGTGGCGGGCTATGAGTGATCCCACCGTATCCCCGAAAATACTACGCCTCAGCATCGGTATCGAGAACTGGGAGGATCTTAAGAATGACCTCTCGCAGGCGTTTGAAAAGTTGGCAGCCGAAACGACGCAAATAAACGGAAAGAATTAGTGTGTCTTACAGAGCGTACGATACTTGTCCGTTTATAAAACAAAATCCAAAACTTATATTTCAAACCGATGGGCAATTTTTGAATACGACCGTGACTGCATGCGTATGAGCCTTAAAAGTTGTCTCTCACCCCAATCTATCTCGCCCGGAACTTCCATAAACCGGTGAGTATATATCCTACATTGGGATCGTGAGTAACACCAGATCTCCACAGGAAAACTATGGATTTCATTTTTGATATTATTTTATATCTTAAAAAAAGGCGATATTGAACCCCAGTAGCAGAAAAAGTATACATTTTCCTCCGAGAAATCAGGGGAGAGTGACAACTTTACTGTCATTTATTGCTCTTCTAAAGCAGCTTTCTCAAGTCTCCAAGGACCGGCAACCTCCAAGATTCATAGGATATTTTTTAAAAAAGCCAGGTAGTATAAAGACTTGCACATTTTTTTTACAATTCTCATATATTAATATATGTATTCATCATGATCTCTTAGTTGCTTCATAGTAATTGGAATTTTGGGCTTCTTTGCAAGACATTGCATGAGATATATATATTAAGAAGGTTCTTCTAATCAACCTCCAAAAGTTCATACTTCTGTCCCTTCTTCTCCAAAAGATCCTCAACCCGGCTCATCACACCCAGCACCTTTTCTTCCTCCAACCTGCGTCCGACGATTTGAACTCCAACCGGTAACCCAGCCATCTTTGTAGCATCGTAGTGAACATACGCCCCACGTGCGATTCCGTTCAACTTTTTCATATCGAAGCTCGCAGGAAGTTGATCCTTAACCGGGTCGACTTTGGTGACTGGAAGGACACCGGCAGTGTAATCCAACTATTCAACATAACATATACACCCCTATCAGCACACCGTACCATATCGCAATAACCAAGTACACTAGTTGTAAAGAGAAGAAAGAAGAAGAAGAAAAGAAAACTCACCAAGTTAAACATAAAAGTATACCCGCAAGACGAAACAGCAGTCTTCATCCCATCCTTCGGCACGGCAGGTGTAGCATTCGGCACACTCAACAAGATATCAATCTTATTCTTATTCAAATACTCGTGCCAAGCACCTCTATAGTACTCCCTCCTCCCCACCAACTTCCACTGCTCCGGCGTCGTCTGCTCCCTCCAATGCGTATCCAACAAGCCGGCCCACATCTCATCCCCGCGAACGTACCTCACCCACCACACGTAAAACTTCTTGAACAACCACGGCATCTTGAACCACATTGACATTTGCGCCACCCCAGCATCATTATATTCAAACCACGATGTGAAAAACGACTCGTACGTCTTCCCACCGTCGTTGTTCAACAGTATAGCAGCCAATTTTAGCGCTTCGTAGGGTGACGGCATTTCCTTCAAATCCAACTCGACCACATCTTCCCCGGCTTCTTTTAACGCGGTGACAACGCTATCCAACGCTCTAGCGCAGGCAGGGGAAGGTGTCACTACCCCATCGTCCCGCATGACGCCGTACCGTAGTTTTCCCGTCTTTCCAGCCTCAAACTCGTCTTCACGCCAGGGAATAGGATGGGTGTGGTGATCGTACGTCCACGGTTTCATCGCTAGATAACTGCGCCAGAAATATTCCAAGTCGTCGTATTCTCGTGCCATGGGGGAATATACCGCCAACACACCCTCCTGTCCGGCCATACTCGTATTCTACATATATCCCCCAACGTCAGCTAACATGATCTTATTCGCCCCCCTCCCTCCCACGGCACTCGAATGTTTTATTATGTTTTCATATAAAGATGAATCAGGAGGAGGGGAGGTAAAAAAAAAGGTCACATACGTTATAACTCTTCATAAACCTCCCCGTCGCCGCTCGGACGGTATACACCCCCGCAAAATGCGCGGGAACCCTAACCGACCCGGCGACATCAGTGCCCATACCGATCCTACTACCACCGTACGCCAACAGTGCCGATTCCCCACCGGTACTCCCACCGGGACTGTACGCCACATTATGCGGGTTTCCCGTCCGTCCAAACACGTCGTTGGTGCTCTCGAAGCTGAGGAGGGTGATGGGGACGTTTGTTTTAACGTAGGGTATCCCGCCGGCGTCTTTGAGGAGGGTTGTGAGAGGGGAGTCGCGGGTGGCTGGGTGGTTTACGAGGGAGGAGTAGCCGATGCAATAGTCGTAGCCTTTTACTGCTACTGTGTCTTTCATCGAGATTGGGACGCCTGCTAGTGGACCTTTTTATTTACCAAATATTAATATCGATATTAATAATCCCTTGTTTAAGCTTTTGGGAGTCTTTGAGGGGGTGTTTATGTTATGTTGTGTATGTTATTACCTGTGAATTCTCTACTAGCAGCGTATTTCTCAGCATCATCAATCATAACTTCCGTGAGACAGTTTGTCTTTTCGTGGGCTAGGATTGATTTCTTGCCGTAGGCGCGGAGAACGTCGACGGGGTTCCATTCTTTCTTTTGGATGTTGGCTGCTAACGTGCCGATTGGCGTGGAGAGGATGGAACGGTCTTGGGCGGTGAGTGGGGTGGTGTAGATTGATGGTAGGGCTGCTATGCGGTTCGCACGCTCGGTTTGTTTCGCTTTGCTGTTTTATATATACAAGTATAATCGTATTAGTCAAAAAATCAATATACCAATTATGGGTTCATAATTATCAACGGTATTATTGTAGAGTTATAGAGTGGTGATGTGAATATGGAATATATATATGCGTTGGAAGTGTGGTATTTATGCCATATCGTGTGGGCGTGTGTGTGTGTGTGACAGTGAGCCGAGCCAGGGTAGCTCGGATTGGATTGGGACCAAACAAACGAACGGATAGAGGGGATAGGAGGGGCAGAGAATAAGGGTACGTACCAATTCCTGCGATGTTGAAGATACGAAAACATGGCTACCGAATTACAAAATACAAAAAAAAAAAAAAGTGCAAACCGGACGAGTTGCTATAATGAGTATAAGAAGTGTGTAATTGAGTGAGTGTGAAGTTTAAAAGATCAAGTTCCATCAAATCACAATCGGACCCGAAGGTTTATAAACCCCCCTCCAATTTTAAAGCTAAAGCTAAATTAGCCCTCCCCGTCGACTGGCGCTCGGAACCGAGCTGCGGGACCAAACAAAAAAAAAAAAACATGACCTGACTAGTACTTATCCTGCTGCTGCTGCGTACCGACGGCCACAATCCGAATACAGCCTAGAGCTGCTACACTGTTGGCTGGGGGAAGTCGTATCGATTAGCTAAAAAAGTTACGGGAGTAATGATCTCCAGGGGTTGTGTAAGTATTTTGTTTTTTCATTCATACTATATATACACCCATCCGTGCACTCGCCATAAAATCTGCTCGCATGTATCTCGATATACAACAAAAAAATTAGAAAAATAATTTAAAAAAAAAGTATAATCGAAAGAAACAGAAGGGTTATCAAGAATGGCTAGCTAGCTAGCAATACCCAGACGAGATGTGTACGAAATAGAAAAAAAAAAGGCATGCATGCCTAGCGTCAAATGTATATAAAAATCGTGTACTCATACAATTCCAGAAAAGAATGCGAACGACCATAATTATTAGTAGTTTCGCAAATTAAAAAAAAAAAGAAAGAAAGAAAGAAAGAAAGAAAGATCCAATAACAAACAAGAAAATCCTGCAATATTGAAAATATAATTTATCAAGGAATGCTTTTTATCTGCAACCGATCGAAAAACACAAAAACACAATCGACAAAAAGGCATAAACGAGCCCTATGAGTAATGAAAAAAGAAGAAACGCCAGAATGCAAGTCGTGGCTAATATGAAAACCCGAAAACTTAGACATTATGGAATATTAAAGAAACAGAAAAAAAGAAAACGCTCGTATATGGCGTGCTCCAAAAAAACCCGACAAGATGACGTTTCATGTGCTTTGCATGTTAAAATTTAATGTCCTACCCTTCCACTTCTCTCATCGATAACTTCCGCTCGACTCTCCGTTCCAAACATGCGATCATTATTCGCAACCGACACTCTATACCGGTTCACGGTCCCCAGTGATGCCGGCCGACTGCTACTCGCATCGTCGTCAATAGCAATCATAGCCGGCGACGCGAGCATGGAGCTGCTAGTAGAATAATTGCTATTCCCGTCTCCGTGCCCGCTCTCATGTGCGTCGCCCGCTGTATGTTGCGGCGCGCTGGCTCGAGTGAACGGTAGACGGTGGGTGGAGCTCGTCGATCGGTTTTCGTGCAATGGTGGGTCGTAAAGTTGTGAAGTATGGATTTCGGGCGTGTGAGGAAGATTAGAGTATATCGCTGACGGGACGGGGATTAGATGTCGTGACCGCCGTTTCGAGGATTTCCTGGGCACGTGGGGCTTCACACTCTTTGCGCTCTTCTTGCTGTTTATCCTCGATTGAACTGCGAATGCATCTCCCGTCTGAATCTCGGGAAGAACAGGTGGGAGAGGGGATAGCTGTGACGGCGGCCGTCGTTCACCAACCCCTTCGTCGTCCGAAGAATCCGAGTCGGTCATTTCTTCGTCACCGGAGCTGGTCTCTTCGTCTTCCGGCTGTTCTCGAGAAAGCGACCGTTCCGTTGCTTTCCCCGCCGGTCCCGCCATACTCATCGAGATATCCGCGGTATCCGGCTCATCATCGCCTTCGATGGCCGATCTCATGGGTGGAGGTGCCCGCGCGGAACGCACGACCTGGAACCCTTTCTCCTTATTCTTCCCCTTTGTCCACCTGGAGAATTTATTCAACCAACCTGTCGCACTGGCAACGGTACTAGTCGGATCGGCGGGTCCCGTTCGTAACCTCCTCGATGGCTGCGCCGAAAGCGCCGGTCCTCTCACACCATAATAAAAGTCCGATTCTCTCTGCGAATAGTCCTGGATCTTCCTATCCGACCCTATCGAGTCCGTATGCGGCACCATCAAAGCAGGGTTGGATAATCCGAATCTTCCATTCTCATCTCCCATATCGTTCAATTGAATGTTCGACAGTCTATCCGGTGCTTCTCGAGTAGTATAGTCCGTCGGTCCGGCATATTTGAAACTAGAAGGCCCACCGGCATCCCACTCTGCTGTCCCGCCAGATGGCATGGATCCGCTCTGCGTTCGTACCCGGTTCTTGCGGGGTTGTCGGTAATAGGGATTCGTCTCGTTCGGTTGTCCACTGTTGGAATTCAAACTCGCCAATGCGCTACCAAATCCAGAGGGTGGAGGGAGACGCGGGGAACTACCGTTCGCGCTCTGCATCACCGATCCGGAATTGGCCGTATTTTCAAAGTACGATTGACCGCTCATATGGCGAGGTGTCGCCGGTCCAAAGGTTGTGCTACCACTGTTTGTATGGTGATGTCCTCGCCCACCTGTGGAAGCGGTATCCTGGATCGGAGTGGTGTATTCTGTGCTGGGTGTTTGTGCGATATAAGCTTGTTGCTGTTGAGCTACGACGCCGCCACCGCCACCGCCGCCGAGAAGGATGGCCGAGCTGCCGGATATCGAACCACCATGGCGAGATCCAGTCATCAAGCTCGCCTTCCTCTCTTCGTTGATAGCGCCGGCATTAGCATTTTGGTAGACACCAAGTTCGGGACTATGGGCCTCAGGGCGGTTCATTCGTCTCGCTAACTGGCGTTGTCCAAAGACCTAAAAAAAAGACGAAATATTAGCATCTGCAAAAATGTTGATACTGATTCGAAAAGAAATTCAAAAAACTTACTCGTGACAAACCACCCCTCTGGGCACCATCTCTACCTTCCCCAGCCCCAGCCAGTCTAGCCGCAACCTCCGCCAGTGTCTGCAAAGCATTCATGAAGAACCCAAAGATCAAAACAACGGCGTGTAAGATCAAAATCACATATCCGATCCACCCTTTCGCTGAATCGTCCACCTCGAGGCTAGGAACGAACGCAACCTGGAACAAAACAGAGATCAATCGGATGGCGCTGAAGAAGATTTGATATATATTCATCGATGTTTTTGAAGAATACGGTCGGAACGTGTTTAGCGTAAGGATGAAAATTATCTCGCAGATGGCGAGTAGTATCAATTGGGCTATCCCGGAAGGTTGGAGAAATCCAAACGTGATGCCGCGGATGATACTGACTCCCAAGTAAACGATGCAAAATAAAGTGGCTGATTCATCGTAAGTGTTGTACAGCGGACCGTAAAATAACAGCGTCGGAAGGTCATCGTAGAGCGGGGACCTTGGGGTATAATTGCTGATTCTGTAGACCAAAAAGATGGCGAAGAGGACGACCAGGGCGAAGACTATACCAGAGATGACATCCACAGACAGAGGACTGCGATTCGCAATCACGAGTTGGTACGCGCTGAGAGAAAGAATTGGCAGCAACAAGTAGTTGAACACCACCCGAACCAAAAGCCCTCCGAGAAAAGGAACATTCTTAGCTCGTAGGTCACCACTCCCGTGCAACTTGATTCGTCTGAGCCCCCAGCGGATCGCTGCTACCAGAACCACAAAAAGAATAGTAGCACCGATGATACCGCTAAAGATAACCATGAATCCCGCCCAAGCGTCCGATGGATCTCCTTGGCCGACCAACTGGCTCAAACGTCCCAATCCGTGCCTGTGGCTGACATAATATATGTTGTCCACGGGATTCGGAGTCGCTTCATTACTGACGAGCGAAAAGTTGAACATGAGGACAGACCAGGCTCCGTTCGCGACCACGGGTTGATAAAATCCAGGGTAATTGAGAGAGAGGGCCCCGCTGAGCACGACGAATTGAAGGTACTGTAAGCAATCCGCAAATCCGGGTGTGACGAGCCGTAGCATATCCTCATCTCTACCAGCGTTACTGCTCCACTTGAAAATATCCTTCGTTCCATTCCAGGGATTGCAGATCGCAGCGATTATTGTCGCAACGCCGGCCATAACCAGGATACCCACGGGAATAAACGTTAGAAGATCCGTAATGGTGTCTCCGAGCTTTGGGGTCACATTAGCCCTGATACAAGCGATATTGGCCCTTTCGTTCTCAGCTGGGATTACGAGAAATGTCGCAATGAAGGTGCTAAAGGCGTAGGAGCTGGAAAGGTTATGGGTGGTAATGAACCCCGGGAGCTGCTGAAAATCGGTCCTGTAATCACCCAATCAGTAAAAAGAGAGTTGATATGTTTCTGAGGATATTACCATGACGTACACATTTGGGACGGCATGCAAAGGGCACTCATAGCCGTCAACTAGATTCGAACAAAAGGCAGAGTTATTGATCAGGGGTGTATACGATAGAACATTGACCTTTTCACGAAGTGTCGCTATAGAATAGTAAGAAAACTAGTTAGCACTTGTACAATTGGTGTGTGTGTGTGTATACTGCGATGAATCCAAACGTACTGAGAAAGGTATTCGTCGGGTCCACGTTTCCAATAACTTGGTTAGGGTCCGTGAGATTTCCGCGAACTTCGAAGGTCAAGGGAAACCCTTGGGCTTGACTGCCAAATTTAGCATCGACGCTGTATGGCTTGAAATGTGTAGCGCCTGGGCCTGGTTTCAGACAATCCACGAAATGGACTTGCACAGCTTCTGACAGTCGGATAAAGCAGAGTATTAAAAGGATGTATGTCGTCGCCACCAGGCCTATGGGAGTTTGGATACGCCGTCGCTTCATCATTGAATGTGTGAATTGAAAACAGGCGTGGGCCTTGTAAACTAAAATAGAGAGTGAGAGAGAAAGTTGGATATCCCACAGTAAAGCGTTGGTGGGCGGTTCTGCGACAAGGGCGGATGCGATGCCGGAGAACTAAAGACGGGCCTTGGGTCGTTCAAGTTGTCGCGACTATCATGTTGAGAAAAGAACCCAGGATGTTCTCATCGCTCGATTCCGGTTTGTTTCGTCGCCCGTCCTGGAGTTGAACGAGAGAAGGGGAGGCCTCAGGTCCGGAGGGGTCGAGCGGGTTGATGGGTGGACAATAATGACAAGATGATGTATGCGATGGATAATACGGAGTCCGGGCCTTCTAGAACAATTGATTCGATCAAACACTGCCCGGGGTGCTCTCCCTTCTCTTCCTTCCTTCCACCTCTTTTTCGCTCTCGCTCGTTCGGCTTACTTGATGACTAAACGGAAACCCTCTCTCTGTGTTTCTTATTTTTCGATTTCGAAATAGTATCGACAATATCGGAGTGTCGAAAAGAATTCGAGGAAAAGGAGAATCGAGGTCTAATTAGACTGCAGCCGACTGAATAGCGAATTTTTAATTTTTAATTTTTTTGGAGCTAACTTGGCGGAGGGCGCAGCAACTAAAATACCAACCAACAGTGGTAATTGAATGCGGGTTAGCGATGCGAACGATGGCGAAACTATTTCGGATTTTTGTCTCGCTCGTGTCTCCACGAGACTGGCCAAAATTATAAAAAAAAATATATTAAAGAAGGATGTGGAAGGCGAACTGGTCCCCCTGTACGGAGTACAATGAATTGATATATATACCATATTATTATTCTCAACTTGCCAAGTATTAATTACTCAAAGCATGCAAGCTGATTATAATTATTTAAATTGATGGCATGCGGATTGAAGATCGAAGTCTAAGGATAGCCCGTCGCTTAAAAGTAGGAACAATGGGGACGAATTCAAGTTAAGGGAAGATTGAGCGGAAACTCTATGGTATGATGATGATATTGGGAGACAAGATATCAATATACGTATAGTATATGCACTTACCGATATTTATATATAGTTGATGCGATATATATATATTCGATGCCTTGTAGACTCGATTTATAATTATATTAGCGATAGAAGGATGATAGTAATCTATTGATCGGGTCGAGATATATTTCTGGCCAAATACTATCCAGTATCCTCGACGATTGAATTTTATTATTAACCCAATTAATATTATCGAACTACTTATCGGTATCAACTCGATTCCCCTTGCCGATACTCGATTTGAACAATAACGAATGGAAAGAAAAGAAGAGATTAAAAAAATGAGATAAAGACCCTCGCGAGACAAATAAAGACCAAAGATTCGGATGAAAGAAAAATTAAAAAGAAATAGGTTTTAGAGAAAGAGAAGAAAAAAAAAAATAAGAATAACCAGGAAGGATTAAAACCAGGTAGAGAATGGCCACCCGAAGTAAAATAGAAAGAACGAAGAAGAAAAAGGAAGAAAGGGTAAAAAGGAACCGGAATGGGGTTACATGAACAATCGCGCGCGATGGGGGGGGATGCTGGATGCTGGATGCAATGGCAAGGCTGGCCCGGTCACGGTCACCAATCGATCGCAGTACAGTATTAATTAGTGGGATGCACCATTTGGCAACCAAACCTGCGTACATATGCACGTCTAAATAGTTTAAGTGAGAGTGGGTGGCTATGCCCGTCGCTCTCAGGAACAATAATAGCTACTAACCTTTATCTGCAGACGAACTGCTTGCTTGAGGGCTGAAACATTATTACTATTATTTTATTTTATTTTATTTTTTATTTTTTTCCTGCAGTGGCTCGCGCTCGTCACTCTTATTTGGTTTCGAGCCGCGCGGATGCGGGTTAATTTTATGATTCGATTCACTGCTAGCTCCGTATTCCTCTCCTTATTGGAATTCCCACCGAGTTTGTTTATCTGGTCTATTTTCTTGCCTCACAAAATTACAACTTGCCAGAGTTTGTCAGTCCCGAAAGGACAGCAGCAATGGTTACTTGGTTCCTGCGATGACGATGATTATGATGAAGTTACATCGTGGCGGCCAGCGAGGGTTAGGGATTCCCCCCCATGCCGCCGTAAGTATCCTGGAACGCCCCTCCCAGTGCGAGCTCGCTTGTTATAAATAGATGAAGGCCGAAGGGGGGAAAGAAAAAGATACCCTCTTTCTTCATTCTCTCGGATGGCTCGGCGAATAAACACTCTGCTCTGCTCTTTTTGCAGTAGACACGGACCGTGGTTTCGTATCCTGAGGTACATAAGTGCAAGTGCAAGTGCACGTACAGAGGGTATTCTGTCACAAGATCAATATCCAGTCCCGTTACATGCAGGTTTCTACCAGCACATCATGATCAGTATGGTGAACAGTTATGCATGTTTCCTTTCGTCCTTTCGTCCTTTCTTATATGGTAATTTCACCCCCTGGGGGATTGATCCGCAGAATCAATTCCCCAAAGACCAAGACTACATACTACCATGCCATATTCTCATAGTGGGGCCGGACCACTCCCTGAGATGCGCATATAGTATGCTTGCTTGCCTTACAATAATTAATGTAAAGCGAGTCTAAGTCCTTCCGAGATCCGATTGGTAACCAATGAAAGCCCCAAAATCTCGATCGAACACAGCACAGACAGCCGGATTGCAAAAGGGCAATTAATTGCAATAAATAAATATAAATTCTCCGCGCGGGACAGCTAGATCGATCAGAGCGTGTCCGAACCAAGTTATCGATACCCCGGATTCACAACTGATAACATGTTTAAATATTTATTATATTTTTCTTATATTCTCAATCTGTTTTCTTCCAACCTTGTCTCGTAAACCAGCCGCGATATACATCTCTCGAATTCTCCGGACCGAGACTGTTCTCCAGATCAAATTAGAACCAAAGATACTTCGTACCAAGATAATAAATGTTTGATAAGTCCGACTCGATGGAGGCAAAACCCAACCAACCGGACAAACGAAAAAGCGGACAGAAAGAGAGAGCCCAAGCATGTCAGCCGGGGCGGGGAGAGAGAGAGAGAGAGAGTGAGCGACTTAGCTAATCGACCTGCAGCGTTTGATAATTTGGGGAGCATCCGCGTGAGCGATGGCTGCCGGAATGAAACAAGCTCCTCTCCTCTCGTTTTATAATTTTTTATACAATATATTGGGTGACCAGTCATAGGGAACCATTATAATCAATCATCTGCATGCAAAAGCGCACAACCGAGTCCCACCACTCACCCACTCACTCACTCACTCACTCACTCTGATATTAGTATTATTATTATTATTCATCACTTCTACCAACATCCCCTTCTCTCGTGCTCTCTCTCCCCCTCGTTTATCCCCGTGAAATAATAATAATAATAATAATAAAATAAAAAAAAAAGGATCAGAATAAACCGAAAAGGAAAAGAAGAATAGAGGAGAATCAGCAAGGAGAAAGGAATCGGACTTTGCTTTCACTTTCGATGTCTGCAGAATGGCGATGACAGAACCCCCTGCCCACCAGCAACCCTATAATCCCACCACCACCACCGCTTCCAATGATCTCGATATCGACCCCGTCGTAGCTTCCCATGTAGTCGTAGCCTCCCCTTCCTCGTCTTCGCCCGGTCCGTCCTCCTCTGCGACCCCTTTGGTACCCGCCGTGGACGACCTTAAGATAGTAGCAGCAACCAAGTTGGACGTACCGGCTCCGTCGAGGTCTCCTGTCTGTAGTGCTTCCTCTCAGAATGGCCCCACCCCGCCATCATCTCCGTCGCAGCGAGGTGCTCCCGCCGAGCAGGCCGCCACCATCATGACCGGCAGCAGTAATACTCATTCTGACAGACCGACGACCTCCTCTTCCGCTTCATCATCCTCAAGACATCAGCGGTTGCAGCAGCAACTACAGCAGCAGCAACTACAGCCAACCCCGCCGTCCACTTTGCCCGAGGATGCTGCTTTCCCTCAAGCGGCAGCCGAACACTCCAACATGCAAGACCTCTCCTCTTCCTCATTACCACCTTCCCCTTCAAACCAACCTCGAGAACCTTACATTGTAGAGCATGAGCCTCATCCTCCGGATACGGCATCCATGTCTTCAGCATCCCCCTCCTCTTCTTCTTCTGATTCCCTATCCACTCTCGACGACGAGGTTCCGACCCTCGATGCGAACGAAGCCTCGTTTCTGGTCCGTCCCATGAACGACGACGGGAACCACACCTCTGCTAGCCTTCCTGGGCCTCCTTCGCAGGGCGGCAGCAGCAGCAACAATTCGAACTTTCCGCAAGATGGAGGGTCGACGACTTTGCCAAGAATCCCATCGAGCTCTAGCCAAAGCTCTACTGTCGCCGAACTTCCAAATCTCCTGATCCCTCAGCACTCGCCGCCTGTTCCTTTCCAGCCTCATCAGACCGGTTCTCAATACTCGTTTCCCTACGTCAGTACCCTGGACCCGAGATTGACCCCGTCCACGAGACCGGAAAGAGATAACCAACCACCTCAATCTCCGGAGTTACCGCGTTGGCAACCTGACTCTGAAGTCACTCACTGTCCCATCTGCTCAACTAGTTTTTCATTCTTCTATAGGAAGCATCATTGTCGGTACGTTAGCACATTGCCTGCTGGCATCAAAAAGAGCTATGAGAACTTACCAAGAATGTCCTTTTGATATCTAGTAAATGCGGCCGCGTCGTGTGCGCCCCTTGCTCTCCCCACCGAATCGTAATCCCTAAATCATACGTCGTCTACCCTCCGAACGCTATGGATACGGATCTTTCCTCTGAGTCGTACGTTGATGCTGCTGGCAACCGAAGGGGTAGCTATGTAGGCGATACTGGCGTTGAGGTGAGGATCTGTAACACCTGTCTGGGTCCCTCTTCTTCATCCCAAGCGGTGAACCAGGCGAGAAGACAATCGATTCAGTCACCTACTGGGGGTGCAGGCAGGTTTTGGCAAGACGCTGGCCCTTCGACTGGTGTAAATGTGAATAGTTATGCGTATGGGCAGAATTCTGGATACGGAGGGAATTCTAATCACCATCGGAGGCGAACCGTTTCCACTTCAAGTCCCTTCATTCAGGTACGTTCAACCCTAGGGTTTTGCTGGGAGCTAGACGTCGCTGGCTTTGGTTCTTTCCCACACCGTTTCCCACACCGCGGAGCCCTGAAGTTATATATAAAAAAAAAAAATTTGAAATGCAAGCTAAATAAATTGTTCTCAAATCTAAAGTCTCATGGACCAGGGATAGCTTTCTCAGGAGGACAAGCATACCCAGGTGCTTCATCGTATCAACATCCCTACAACGGACAGCAATCTCACTCCCTTGGGAATCATAACGGTCATTTTCAACCTCATCCACCGTATCATATACACCCACAGGACCCTCAGCGTTTACTACCCTCGCTACCTCTGACACTTCGACACCCAACTCCTTCCTATCCACTTCCGCACCCTAGTCACTCGGGTTTCTCATTTGCGCCTGCTCAATTCTATCCTTCTCCACAACCTCCACAGTATTCCATCCCGCCATCGAACCATCAGAGATCGATTTCTGCCTCTTCCTCACATCAATACAATCATTACTCTCCAGTGAACCAGCCGATAAGTGGCCTTCTGGATACTTCTCAGAGACCGGTCCCGGCCTTTAGCATGCCAGATACGAGTCGTCCCAGTCTTCCGATTGCCAGTCAGTTCATGCAGGGGAATAGTAGCGGCTCCCGAGAGCTGCAAACCCACTCGGCACCCCCACCTTCGTTCCCGAGGTTGAAAGAGACTGTATGTCCTAACTATCATTCGGATTTGGTATAACAAAAGCTAACTATGACTTTTTTTTAAAAAAATGATTCAGGACTACTGTCCGATCTGTCAGACTGTCCTCCCGCCACCAGACCCAGTGACCAAGGATGAAACTGCCAGGGAAGCGCACATCCAATCATGCATTGATAACACAATCTCGGGCCATAGTGCCTCCCGTAGAAGGTCCACACCCGGGTTACCAGCCAGCCTCGCCCAGACGACAATGACCTCCCAGCCTTCGACATCCCAGCCCCCCCTGCAGCCACTCGCAGCTGCTCCTCTCCTCCAGGCTCACCCTTCGGGGTCTGCCCAGAGGAGCCGAGCCTCGAGTCGGCCAACGGGAGGCCGGATGGTGGTATATACCGCAACGGCGAAGGATATACTGCCATCTGGCAACGACGCAAAGGCCGACGACGACAAGGCCGAGTGCGTGATATGCTTCGAAGAGTTTGAGGAGGGCGATCAAATCGCCCGCCTGGAATGTTTCTGCCGGTACCACAAAGTAAGCTTCCCATTTTGATGAATTAATAACTAATATCAACGCTAACCATTTTGTATTTAGAAATGCATCACGGACTGGTTCAACAGGCGCGGGGACGGGCAATGCCCCGTTCATGCAATGAACGAGTAGGGGGCACCCCCTTCGTTTTTAGAGCTTTCATACCGAACCATATCACATGTAGGATGAAGCTCATATTTTCTCTTTCCTCTTACTATCATTATCGTCATTACGACTTCCATACTTCCTCTTCCTCCTTTTCTCCCCCTTACCCCTTTCGAGTGTAAAATTTGTTCTTTTAGCCTGACACAATTATTATATTCTCTTTTAAACCCACCTTTTAAAAATTTGTCATTGTTTATTAGCGATTGAAATTTCAATGAAGAGAACCACCACCCCTCCCTCAAATTACCTTTATTCATTGCTTCCTTCCTCTTCTCTTCTCCTCTTCTCCTTCTCTCTATTCTTCGGAATCACAATACTTTTTTTTTTATTAAACTCACTTTTCCATCACTCTACCCGCCTCTTTCTCTGTTCCTCTCACTTTTAGCGGCTGTTTATGCGGAGCGAGTATGGGGAGCATATATGTATTACATGGAGTGAATTCCATACTCCTGGCGTTTTTTTTCCTTTTCTTTACTTTTCCTTTTCTGTTGTTGTTTTTTCACTATCGTGTTTAATAATAGATGGTTACCCTTTTCTCTTTATTAATTATACTCTTTTTTTTTTTTTTTTCTTGTAATGGAGAAGGACAGAATGGAACTTATTATTATAATAAATAAACAAACATAAGAATCACTTTTTTTATATGAGAGTTAATATTTGAATGCCATAGTTAAACCTCATCTGGAGGTTTTCTTACATCATAATATAATGCTCTTTTCCTTGTATTTTTTATTCCTTCTTGAAATTTGGATTCTATTAGGTAATAATGGCCAGGTTGGATAAGTATATATATATATCGGCTCGGGATACCTTGTGAGCTGGTATTAAAAGGGAGTGGAATCTAAAGGATATGATAATTGATGGATCGGGGAGGTATAAAAATACTTGAGTAGACAGGAATATATTAAATCGGGGAAATGTATTAACTCGTGGCTAAGAAAAATTTAAAAGAGTCGAGATATAAAAATTAAGATATAAAACTCAAGCAGACTTTCGGTTTTCAGTCGACATCTCAGACCCCTGATCCTCCCCTTCCTTCCCTGGAAAAAATCTCCGCATGAAGAGTTTAAAGTAAAATATAGTCTCCATTGTTCCAATAACGCTCAAAGCGATTATGACGACAATTTTCACCGTCCTGTTCGCTCCGAGATCCCTCCAGTTGATCTTTGGCATTTCATGGCTGACTTGCTGGTTTTGACTTTGTTTTTGCAACCTGGTTTTCTGCGTGTTGAACGATCGTTTGCTGATCATGATTGGGGTGTATATGTATTTTGACTGACGGAGCGAAGTAGGGAGGAGCGGCTGTTTGAATGTATGTTTTGGTAATGTGGATATTTTTGGTTGTAGATATGTTGGTCTTATTGTTCGTAGTATACTAGCCATATTTGCGACGGCAGCGTATAAAAAACAGAATAGGGATCGAGTGCTGGTAGAAGGATTGGTTTTGTTGTAAATATTGCGTTGTCTGGTAGAAGAACATTACTCTGAATAATGTTCTGAGGTCTGTTAATTTATAAGCGAGTGCGAAGCTCGAGTTATAGAGACAGCGGGCGCCGTGGACTCCGTAATAAGAGGCCTCAAGTAGATAAGTACTTATTTTTGAGAAATGAATCATGCCGGGAGCTAGCTAGAGGCAGGCTATGGTAGTCACTGGACAGCTCGTATCATTCGTACGTGTAGCAACGCAAATCGAATCCCGTTGGTGAGTATTCCGTCGGGAAAACGCCTAGATTGGCCTGATCAATGTTACAATTATACCATGAAGGTACTGCTAACAATTTCTGTGATACAGAAGGATTTGAGAGGCTAAGTATATTACTTTTATACATTCTAATTGGTATACAAGCCCTTAAATAAGCCAAGTACTTCTTGAAAACTGATTTTAATTAGATGTTAAGTCTAGATTCATTAAATGTATAAAACCCCACGACGGCGTCACTAGACCACTATTGTTGCTTACTTCCCTGCCTCGTGCTTGATGTTTCAACGGGTTAAATTCACGGCATAATCTGGGAACCACGGTTTTTTCACCTTTTCTGCACGAGTACGGTCGGCGGACTTTGACTTGGTACTTCCGAGGTTTCGGGATGCCTATAATTGTAATTCGTATCCGGATATCCTAAAAGTGACAATGTATGTCTCGTCCCCAACAGAAACATGTTAACACCTACTCGAAAGCGTATTTATATTCCGGTATACATTATTAAATTGTTCTAGAAGTCCTCGCTTGTGTTGGCTCATGCCGGGAAACAGTTTGAACCGAGGCATACCCAACACAGGTACAATACCAGTAAGTTCAACGAAAGTTCAGTGCGCGGTAATACTGGTGGAGACCCTGTTTCACATTTCGAGTTAGCTCACTCCATTTCGACGAATTTAGCATTACTAATACACCACAGGCTGACCATCAGCCTCGATGATTTCTGGCGGGAACTTGGGGAGCGCTGCGGAGAGATTGAGCCCCCGATTCCCTTTTACAAACGAATCTGAAAGAACCAATCCTGAAAATTATGTCAGCACATTTAACCGAAGCTGGTTCTCATTAAACAGTGCCCAACGGGCTTCTCGCATCGCATTTCTCTTGGAAAATTACACTCTTCTTAGGCCAAAGGAAGTGGGTTCTTACCACTACAATCGGAATCTTACATCGGTAACACCGTAGACCGGACTACCCTGGCATAATAACCAACTCGAGCACCATGGCGATTGAAAGAACGGCGTCAACAACGGCTGGTATCTCGAAGAAGAAATCCACCACCAGTCGTATCAAGGTCCCTGCATGCATGTCATGCCATTCAAGGTACCCACCCACTCGATCCCCCAAAAAATATCCGTCTTCGTGTGCTCAAAATTGTATGCTGACTTTTAATTCCTCCTCGGTTTTGATAGAAAAATCAAAGTAAATATAATACCATATCATTCTATATTTCTTATCTGGTGTCGTTTGGAAAGTCTGACTGGTGGATTTCCCGTGACAAATTAGTGCGATAGAACCCGTCCTTGCCAAAATTGCGTCCGATATGGAGTCGATTGTACATCTGCGGAGGAAGACATCGCCTACCCTTCGAGTTCATCCAACGTTGAATCTTCAGACCTACAAGCCCTCAAGGAGAGAATTGCGCATCTCGAAACTCTCTTGACCAAGCAAGCAAGTGTTGGATCCAATGGGCCGGGTTCAGTTTCAACACCAGCCCTGAGTCCCGACACGCCGATTTCCTCAAGTTCTCGGAGCGAGCCTGCAACGCCGTCTACAATGTCGTCTGAGAGAGGTGGAGTATGTTTACATGCTCTTTCCGAAAACTGTAATCATGCGGCGTACTAATAATCAATAAATCAACAGAGTATATGCCCGCAAGCTTCAAAACCTGCCGCTGCTGGATTCGGCGTATGGGAGATCGCATTTCAACCACAGCATATGACCTATCTGCCAAGCTTGATGAGAGATGAATTTCCTCCCGTCAAATTTTTTCCTAAACAGGACTCTATGAAATATCTCGGTTCCTTTGTTAGAGCCGCATTTCTACGAAGACGATATGCATATCTCGACGAACTGATGGAAACCTTTGACCAAGTCTACCCCCATCACATGGCGGATACAGAGGCCCCGACAGTCCCAGCTAATGCTACCACCTTGGCGTTATATCTTGCTCTTTTGTCTGGAATGTACCCGGATAGTTTCAAGGCCTTCGCAGCTTATCTTATCGTGAAACCGGCGTTGCGATTGCTTTGGTCGCAGCTTTCTCTCGAAACTTTGGACGCCATATTGATGGAGGTCTCTTTTCTTACGACGACAGGGAGGCTTGACGAAGGTCTGTCGCCTATTTACTAGTCTACAGAACATCCTCTATTTCAAAGTTTCTTTACTAATCTTCCGATTGATATCTAGGTTATTTATGTTCTGGGGCAGCTTCTAGAGTAGCGCAAGCCTTAGGTCTACACGTCTGCAACTCTGCGGTATACCAAGGTCTCGATGAAACTAATGTCGAGAAAGCTAGGATGATGTGGGCAGAAGTTTACGTAAGGAAATTACGATCTCAATAGGTTTCTTTTTTTTTTTGCAGGTTGACTGATGTATCATTTTACGATAGTGTTATGATCGATGGTATTCATTAGCAACTGGTAGGCCTCTTGCTATTAGGGACAAGGTAATATTATGGAAATCAGTCGTCATTTTTTGATATATCTTGTTTGTTGGGGTGCTAACTTTAAAACGCAGGACTGTAATGTTCCATGGCCGAGCTTTTCCTATCAACCCAAGTGTGCTGAGGCTCCGGTTTGGCAACCAGAGTTTTGGAGAGCAAAAGTTAGACTGGCGGAAATAACAGGCAAAATAACTTCGAAACTCCAAAAACCTGCACAAAAAGACCTGCCTTCCTTCTACACGGCGTCGAGCCGAAATCCTTTCCGCCCACCTCCAGAACATATCGGTGCCAAGTTGAATGAAGAGCTCAACAATCTTGCCAAAGAACTCCCACCGGCCCTACAGGACCCTGTTGCCCTTGCGCCTGCACTCTACCTTGCGTTGAAGTTCCAAAGCGCAAAAATGATGCTTTTCAGAAGCTTCTTACACCATCAAGACCCGACCATCAGATTGCAAGCGCAAGAAGAAGTATTTACATCTGCCTTGACTGTTACAAGGCTCTGCTACGAAGGCCGGGAGGTGTTGGCTCATTTGACATGTGGAACGATATCTATGATTCTTCTGACTTGCGCGGTGGCTCTTGCCAGCTATTCAAAAGCACACAAGGGCAAAGAATCCGCCAGGGCCATAGAGGCGAAGGAGGCCTTTGATACATTAAGGGCTAGCCTGAGAACTATAGATAGAGACGATCCAAGTGGCCCGATAAATAGTTTGCATATGAAGAACAGCGAAGCAATGAAGAAACTGCAGGCCTTCCTCGACCCAGTTAGCGTCACACCCAAGCCAATGTCGCCGATTAGTCCCAGAAACCAACCCACCTCGAACTCACCTTCCGTCGGGACTGCATTATTCGGTATCCCTCACAGTTCAACAACGCCAATGCAGATGGATACCAGCTACGATAATAGTGGATATAGCTCAGCTACAACTGCTTCACCAATGAGTGCACAATCGATGCTACCTCCGCAAGGAACACCAAGCAACGGATTTTATAACGAGTCGATTTCCAAACCGAGCCCACACAACCCCTACATACAACCACAGATGACGACGAACCAGAATATTGATTTCAATTTCTACAATCCGGACAATTACAACCCAGAACTTGAGTTTGGTCATCTCGTCGACCCATTCTCTGAGGCTTTTTTCGCGGAGCTTATGAGTATGAGCGAACAGAATATGACACCGGAAGATTGGAGTAGATTGTTGGCTTGATTGAAAGTCGGTTGGGATGATAGGTAGCATGCGATGTGGATTAATGGCGTTCATTTTTCTGGGCCTTTGGGTAGTGGATTTCCTTGGGGCGTTATATCGGAGGTTATTTATCCTGGTTTTCACAGCTTTTTTACATGTACACTGTGGCTTGTGCTTTATATCTCTATATTAATGTTACGATTATGCATCTGCCTGCGAAGTTGGTCCTTTTCACTTATTGAGGTGAGAAGGGAGAAAGGCATACGATACTTTAATTGATATATTTGGAGATTCTAATCAATTGTATTTTATGTTTGATATATGCTAACTAATTTCAATTTCATCATGACGATTGCCAGCAAACTATCCTCAGCATGTATAATTCTTTTACTTGGAGGGGAAAGTCCCTAACCTAGGAAGTTCAAGATACTATTATCATTTATTCCTTAAATAATGCCACAGAGCAACCACACCAAACTCAGAAAATCTTATAATTCGTCAACTACTTGAAGAGTCGCAAACCAGCAGACACCTCAACCCTTCGAAATTTCACCCTAGTCCACGAAAAGCAATCCCCACCGCACTCTTACGGCCTACCCCTCCAGGAACTCGGAGGACTCGGAATAACACCAGGCAATTCCAAAACATCACCTTCTTCAAAATTTCGAATCTTGATAAACAGTCCCTCAGGTTTTCTCGGCGACGTAGGCCACGGCGGCGAAGATGCAATGGTAGAACCCAACTCGATCGTGCTATCCGTTCGCGTACGGGTACCAGAAGACTCCATAGATCTCAATCCGTACTTCAACGACCACCGTTTGAATGAGAATCGCCTGGGCCCGGCTCCGCTCCCTGAAAGTCCCACTACAGCGGTAGCATCGCTCGCGTCATTTCGTTTTTGGCGATGCGCGCTGAATAACTTTCTGATGGCAGGGAGACAACAAACTACTATCGCGGTTGTTTCCTCAGCGATGGACCATAATGATACCCAGCGTGGGTCGGATTGAGGGTATGCCCCTATCCCGCCGGCGTTTATGCGGATCGTGCGGGCGAGTGAGAGGACTACTACGACGAAACCAAGGCAGAAGAGACAGGCGAGGCCGACCTTTTGGAGGTTAGACATACGGAGCTGGCGGATTAAGCGGAGGGGTATTGCCATGACTATACCGGCAGGTGATCAAATAAAGTTAGAAAATAGAGTCTCTTGCTATAGAAAGTATGATGGACTCACCCAACAAGTCGCTGATGATATCTGTTGCGGTAGCTCCGTATAGCGACGCATTGCTCCTCCCTGTCTGGTTCTGACATGTCGCTGTTGAAACACACCACAAAAAAAATAATATCAGTATCACATTACTGCCAAAAGCGACATGAATGGTTTTTACTCACCATCGAAATAAGTCTTCAACGGAATACACACAAAAAAGTAACCAACAACGTTTCCAACGTATGACAGCGCGCAAAATACAAATGTAAAGACCCAGAGTCGACTCCACGCCCTACCCTCTGATAACCTCCTGTAAAAAAACAAGAAGGAGAATTTAATCAACCAGAGGGAGGTTAGGAAGCCGAGGTGACTGCCGACTTGGTACTCCAAAGTGTGCTTGATATATACTTGAGGTGTGGTGTTTGGGGCGAGAGTTTGGAAGATTTCGAGAGGCGGGGTTTCGATCAGAAACGTATAGCGAGGTGTGAAGATGCAGGAGAGCACTACTTGGATCGAGAGGACGATACAGGCAATTATCGCCAGCCACTATTCATTCAATTATGTTAATAGTTATGTTACTACCCCCCTCGTATTTTTTTTTTAATTGACATTCCGCATCAAATCCTTGCACTTACATCTTCGATATGGACGCCGCGGTTGATTCTGTGGCGGGTGTATGTTCTCGTCGCTATGGCAGTAACTGCAATCATAAAGAAGGTGATGAAACACGCCTATAAAGTAAGATGAACTCGATTTTGTTAGTTGCATTGCGCGCAAGGCGTAACGGATGGGGGTGTCTGGACTCAGCCTTCGAAAAGGTGTACATACAATGTACTGAGACACATTCATCTTTGTTCGTCTATTATTATTACTATGTAGCTTTGTAGGTAATATAAAAAAAAAATGAAGAGAATCGAATCCAAGCTAAACCGACTTAACGTAGAAGCTGTGTGACGCAAACATTGGATATTAAACGCAAAAAAAAGGAGGGATAGGACAAGTTAACAATAAAGGATGTTTTGGACTTGTGGAGGGATGCAGGTTTTTTTGCACAGCTTGCAGCAAAATCTTCTTCTCTTTGATCCCTCCGAGATATAAGTATTCAGACGGTGGAACTAGCTGTGGGAAAAAAGCACAAGAGGCCTTGGTAGTAGATCCGGCGGCTATACCATAGAGTCTAGCCTCAGTGGTTAACGGAGTAGACTCGGGGGCATGTATGTCCGATAATATGTGATATAATCGGAAACAAATAATATAATGAGATATACACCTTGTTCCATTCTATATATGATATTACTTCTAAAGTAGAAGCTGGGACCCTAGACTGGTAATTTGGTACCCCCCCAAAAAACCTGTACAGCTAAGCAATTGTACAGCAAAAGATTGCCTTGCAAATACTTCGGTTGTAACCAGATCCACTTCTTCTCGGAAGCGAAGAGATGAGGGGGATATGCATGCAATAACACGAAAATGATACTGAGATCCTGTTGAGAAAGGGAGATCATGCAAATAGCAGAGAAAAAAAAAAGACGTCGGTACCCTTAACCTTGTGGTCGATGTTGGTTGGTCCGGGAGGTGGAGTGGAGCGAGGTCTTGGAAGCTAGGGTTCATCAGCTTGTGTAACGTTACCGACTCGGTACACACCGGTTTATTTTGATTATCCATTTCGCACAGCTGCAGAATGACGAAAAAAAGGCATTTTCATTGGTTTCGGGCGCTTTCAGTTCAGCCCAGCTCAGCCCAATCTTTTGTTCGTAAAAAAAATAAAAATAAAAAAAGAAGAATTGTTTGCTTGAAATTTCACCCGTATGAATTTTGCATATTTCAACATGCATCATATATGATGATGTATACACAAAGAAAGTAACAGTTTCAAAACTTCTGTGACGGAACGCTCAAAATCTCCAAGCAAGGGATGTTCAAAAATCTAACGTTTTTATATTTATTCAAACGACCAAAGCAAGTGGTCGCGATACGTTTCTCTTAAACTTTCCAACCTTAGAAACCAGAAGGCACAGACTAAGATCCCGTGATGCTAGTTGGATTGCCTTAACGGGAATCCGTTTCGCTATATTCCTAGCATAATTTGATATCACATTTTGAATCCCTAGTACTTTTGTAATCCTAGACTACTTTATAATCATATAACATTACAAAACCGTGAGATCTTTCGATTTCATGTGATTTCGGCGTGTAACGCCCGAGACTAGTCTTTTGTACCACTCCACCACATCTCAAGTTGAATTGGCAACTGTAATACCTGCCTCGGTCTTTCTTCATCGATGACTGTCGGAATTCAGTGACACTGGACAGGGTACACGAATTCGCCACGGCCGCATACACATTCTAGCCCCGTCAGCTTTCGAATTCTGCAGATTAGGGCGGTATCTTGCTTGGCCTTGGGAGACAACCCGTCAGCGAGCATCCATGAAGCTCGCAGGGCAGCGCTCGTCCCCGAGGCTAGCATCCATAATAAGCCAACATTTGGCCAGGTTTCCAGACTTGTGTAACACACACTATACTGGGCTTACTGAAATATATTTTTCTTTTATATTTTTCCGCGACCCGAATGGTATAAATGCATTCTTGTGAAAAGGCGGGAGAAAAGGGTCGCTTTGCAAATGGCTCAATATTTCGACCTTGACTGGAATCATGCATTAACCTGGCGTAATTTGGTTCCCGAGACCAGAGTGATTTGTGTCGATATAGCGTCTCCAAGGCGACGCATCATAGAATTTTTTCTTTGAGTCTTGTGTGAGCAATCGTGTCAAGAACGTCTGTGAAGATTTGTGATTGCAATTGGCCGTTATCAGAACATGGCGCGGCACCTTAGCATGCATACCGGCTACGTGCATATATATTGCCACGGCGCAGTCATGAGATGGATGTTGATTCGCGAAGCAAAAGGTTTCTTCGCTTAACGACATTGCAGCAAAACTGAACTGTTTGCCAATCAGAAAGAGATTCGCCAAAGTGTTTGATCGGAACTCGAGGGGCTGTCAAGTCTGGTGGATGGATCATGGTGGAACGCACCGAGACTATATTGTAGAAATGACGAAGTAAATCGGAGGGATTCCATTTCTAAACTCTGGTTTATATGTTTATTTCTTGTAAAATCGAGCGTCATGTAACGTTCTTTAGCTGACCAGGCCGTTTATAATACCTAGCTTTTAAGTATTTACATCACACATTCGCAAAATGCAACAAAATATCTTGGTTGTAGCAATATGCAATGCAATATGCGATTGCAATAGTGCAGCGGCATCCCGGGATCATATTATAGGTACCGATGAATTCGGATCTAGTGGTGCCGAATTCGTAAATCTTCAAAAAGAAAACATTGCATCTTATAGGATGGATTCATCAATATCAGGTGCTTCTGTTCTCTCCTTTTCTAATACCCCTTGTTGGGAAGTAGATGCCGTCTCTGGTTCCGGATCGCTCCCCTCGTCCGCTCCCTTTTCAGACGATTGTGGCTCTTCCTCGCCAATTATGTGAGACTTCTCTGTTATAAACGAGATCTGGGGTATGAGACTAGATAACGCTCACGAAACTTGAGACCAGAGACCAGGCTTCTTACTAGTTTCAGAAGTCTGGGCTTCGTCCTTCGGACTAGTTTCAGGATCACCATTGAGTTCCGGCTTCTTAGGTTCGGCAACAACAGTGTCGCTTCCGCTTGAACTGTTCTGATCACCCACATCACCACTTCCTTCACTAGAGCCGTTTTCTTCACCAATGACACCACTTCCACCTCCAGTTTCCGAAGTTTCTGTCTCTTTATTCGATTTCTTGTCACCCTCTTTTTCCGGTGGGGGTTTTTGCCTCGCCTGCTGAACTTCTAATTTTCTGAGCCACCTATCGCGAGCAGAACGCCCTGGAGGTTTCAGTGGAAGAGAGTCTGGCCAAATAAAGAACTTGTCTGAGTAATAAAGATGCTCAAAATATGACTCTCCTGGAGAGCAAACATGTACACGTTCGAAATTCTCATCGGTCCGGAATGTTTCTCTTACAAATCGATACCTCTTCGGCACCGTCATATTTTCCCGTTTTGGATAGAATGTGCGTTCGTCTCTCCAAAAGAAGAGCCTCCATAGCCATGACCTCATCATAGGTCTCATCCACACCCCGTCATCTTCCTGAGGAACCGGGAGGGTGTTTTCTCCAACTTCATGACCGAATTGCTCTTCGATAGTCGTTTCATATTCCAAAGAGGGATCATGCATTGGACCTTGACGTGGCGGTGGCGGTGGTGGCAGACCTTCGTGGTCAAATCCCATCTCATCATCGTTTTGTTCTTCCCTTCGGTTCTTTTGACTTTTTAGAAGAAGTCTTGGGTTCAACGGTTGCCTCAATCTAGTCAAATATTCCTCGTCAGATTCCCCCGAGCGTCTCTGGTATAGCTGTCTAACCGTTGCGGCCCTCTCTTCTGGTGCGCTTCGAGACTCAATGTGCCAAGGGATATTTGGCATATCCTTTAGAAGGTCTTCGGGGTCATCTTCAACGTTTGAAAAATCAGCTTCGGCTATTTTCTTTCCAGCCCTGATAGCTTTCACCATGGCATCAGCCCTTCTTTTGGTGACTCTATCCAATCGATCGTCGAGCCAGTCGCTGATATTAGTGTATTTGGTGTCATCGTTTGATGCACATCGCTTTGGTTTGCCCTTGGATTTTTTATTCTTCCTTCCTAGACCCTCCTTATACTTTGCACGGGGTTTATTAGAGTCCACATCGGGAGTTTTCGAAGAAAATGATTTGTCGTCTTCGTCAAAAGCTTCTGGGATTATATCCATGGAGGGTGCAAAATTCACTTTTTTGATAGAAGCGGGAGGTTTGGAAGGTGAACTTGGTGCTGATCTTTCACCTCTATCTAACGGACCATCTCTCGGGCCTGAAAAACTCTCCGCCCTTTGTTTGCCCTTCCACTTTTCTTGTGTATTACATCGCTCTTCAGGTGTTGGAGAAGGTGGAGATGTCAAAGCTGGTGATTTTGGTCTCGATTCTGACCCCCTCTCAGCAGAGCTTCCCTGTGTTTTGTTTTCGGTATACCACGCAGGATAGTCTTCCTCCGTTGCGTTAGAAAAAAATTCGAACGCTTCATCCAAGTCATCAAGCCTTCGTTGAATATCTGCTGTAGTTCTATCATCGCCTGTTTTACTCCGATTTAGATGCAGCACATTTTCTAGAACGCTTCTTCTCTCCTCATAAACCTTGAGAAGCCTCTCGTCTTCTGGTCTCTCGCTTTCGTATTTCTTCTCGAGACCCAAGATCTCGAAATAGTTTTTATCAGGGTCGCTTCGAACTGGAGAGTTTTTGCTCCTCGAACTCTCGTGATCCCCGGATAATCTATCTGATCCCTCCATCGCTGAAACAATTTCGAAGGATGTATATATATTTTGAATTTAAGGGATATCTAGGAAATGTTGAAATAAGAGTCGATTAAGAGGGAACGTTAATCGCGAATAGTCTTTATTAAGTTCAGGAATTTCTGTTTATTATCATCGTTTTCTTGAGAATTTTTTTTAAAGTATCGATACTGGTACAATTTAGGGATATTTTGTTAATTTTGTTACGTTCTTGAAGTGTTTTAGAAAGTTGGTAGGAGTCTTTGTTAGCAATAAAACTAATTCGTTTCAACAATATCCGTAATCTGTCATGGTTTAGTCTCATCAACCCGCTTTACAGCTCGGATCAACGAGTCTAGTAATATTATGTAAGGCTTCAGGAATCCCCTTGCACGTGCGCTAGTATAAAAGACAATTTCTCACAATTTCAAGCCATGGGCTCCCAGGTCAGCTCTATTGACTAAAAAGACTCTCCGGCACGTGCACTTGTCAATTGTCTCAAACCTACCATTCATATCCATTTCCAGGACTCGCTTTCAGCTCTGTATTTTCTGGTATATTGGATGCCTTATTTGGGTCTGAAGCTGAAGTTAATAGCAGTGCTATTCGGTGTACACAAGTACATAAGTATCTATGTAACAACGCACAGCAGAAAATCCATGACATTCTTCAGAGCGTTCGCTCTTTGTTCAACAATCCAACATTTGTTGCTGTATGGGTTCTCTCTGCATATGCAAGATTTAGCACATGTACACCTCAAAACAAAGAACACAAATCTCAAGGTACAAGAGCAAAAGGCTACACTCCATTATTGTCCGACTCCAGAATGCAGCGGATCAGGATCTTGCATCTTATAGGACGAGCTGTCGCATTGAAAACGCCTCAGAGTAGTAATCCAAGTAGCATGATGACAGATTTGCGTTGCACGCAGAAATATCCAACATTTAGCTTTGTGGCACCATGCCCGACTGAAAGGAGGGATGATCCTGCTTTTGTGTTCTTTGACCCAATTTGGGAAATCGATGTTATAAATCGACGAACGGTCGGGATCTGCGAGTCAATTTCTAGAAGCTAAGTCTGAGCGCAATATGCAAAGTCAAATAGGCACGTTCGCGGTCGTGGGCGCGCATACATGTGCGTATGCAGTACATGTGAGCGAAAATTCCAACAAATTAACAGGATTGTTTCACGCACTGTATGCATATATGGTCTCGAAACCAGACGCTCCCAAAGTCCCGCATATATAATTGCATGCATATGGTTCTACTAAGATATCTAGTCGACATTAGCCTGGTTCTCGAGGCTAAGTCGACATGTGTACTCCGCCCATGTGCATGATATATTCTGAATTACTTTAAGATACTGTATATATACGTATGTACGTATTATATTGTCTGGTATCTAGAAGGTTTAGGCGGCTAGCTTCGCACAATATTGACGAAACTAAATCTATAGAATGTTATGGCTTCATGGTGTCATGTCCTATTGCATTGTTAATTGTTATATAGCTTTCAGGCCCCGGACCTCAGTGAGCGGAGCGCACAAGACCGAGTTGTATCGAATTAATCATAAGACTACATAACCCTCCTTATAGCGCCGGGACTGGTCTGCAGCTCACTTTCGAGACTGGAGTATACATGCGTCTTTGAAAAGGGGTTCCTAGCCTCGAATCCAGGAATTCCAGGATTCTGCGAATAATAATTATTATTGTGTGCATTATATTTGCACCGTATTTATGCAGGTCATGGAAATGGTTACGTTTCCATTCCCTGAATTAATTTCAGGCTAATTAGCCTCTCATCATGTGCTCGATTTAGTCTCATACCTAAATCAGAGAATACGTCTTGGATTCGACTGCGAAGCTCTGGGTTATGTTACCTCTACATGCTCAGATTAGGTTTATTCTAAGGTATAGAACTCTTGCACACACTCTCTAGAGCTCCGATTAGTAGGTCAGTCGACATAGCGACAATTTCACTCGAACTTTATGTCTCTTAAATGTTCCCTCGCGAGACATTTCTGTCATCTATAAAGAGGAGAAACGCCCTTTATGTAAACCATCCTACAAACAACATCCATAAGTTCGATTGATCAGCTCAATTGAAGTCCTTTTGGATATTCTTCGGTATATATATAGCCTTCCAAATGCTAAGGTTACGATATATGTCATAAAGCACCTCCTCAACGCACAAAAGCTTTTTCTTCGTGTAATGGCTACGATTGATCAATTGAGCCTGTTTCCACCGTCAAACTCAGTCGTGGACAGATTTGCTGCCTTGCTCTCGACGGTCTTCAAGTTTTCAACAAGATTAATTCCGCTTGACGGATCGAAATGGCGAACATTTGCCGATTCCAGGTAGCAATGGGAAAGATGGTGCCGGTGTGGTCATGATGTCGAAGTTGAATAAGATCGATTTGAGGGGTTCTGTTGCGAAGATTGAACTGGAAAGTACTTGGTCGGATGTCTATCGCAAAACATACGGCGTTGGAAAGGTCGTTACAAGCGAACAGGAGTGGGACTATTGGCGTTGGTGGTTTGGTTTTGGGAGACGACAAGCCGAAGTACATTCATTACATGATAGATATACTGATTGATTGGGCTTATTTAGGAGGAGTTAGCTTCCAGCACGCGAAATATGGGTCTGCTTGCGATAACGTGATCAGTTTTCAGGTGAGTTGGTTCAATCCTGTATTTGGCTGTAGAAAAATCATTCTAGCTAGTCGTAAAACCAATGAGAATTAGGTTATAATGTTACGGCGGCCAGCGAACGGTGAGGTACGGAACCCAAATGCTACCTTTAACATATATCTGATTTGGGTACTGAAAAGAGGCAATCGTTTCGAAATCGTCACTTCGTTCGATATGAAGATGTATCCCCTAGGGGTTGTCTGTGGAGGCATACTCACCTATGCATACTCTAGTCTGCTAGAAGTTCTCACTCAGGCTGACAAATACCGTGGTCAGGATCGAAGTCCCAAATCTTCAATTATTGTGGATATTATTGATGGTATTGACATGGGTTACAGTCAATTCGTGGAAGTGGTTTTCCATTATGGAAAAGGTATATCTTCACCACCAGATGTCTCTAAGCCATTCTTTGAGGTCCCCGGTATAATAGCGAATGCTTTTTCCAGACAATCATTCTCAGATTTGGTATCGACTGGTCGTGAAGGGCTTGATCTACCTGGTGTTTTCAGCTATACGTAAAGATCGGTGACCTAACAACACTCAGTAACGGGTAACAAGAATATATCAGTGGTATTCGAGGATGAAGCGAACGCCTTCCAGGCGACGTGAGGTATTAATGTTCAACTGGGCATTTTGCTCTTTCATTCGAACCATATTCTTTCGGACTAATCAACGCGATTCGGAGGGTTGGCGGGAACGCACTGGGATTGGATCAATAAAACGGTTCATTGACGCTAGCTTTACTAACATGGAGTTAGATCGACCAGACCGGGTAGGGTATTCAGACAGCTGCTGTCAAAAAATCGGTTGAGAGAATGAAATATGTGTCGCTGTTAGAAGGTAAGCACGTTGGGTGGGTATATATAGCTCTTTCAAGCAGCAGTGGTGGACAACAGCCCTTTCAGAGTAATGGGGAGAAATAACCTCAGGAAACTTAACCGGATCCGCGGCAAGTATGATCCAGAAGGCCGTCGAAGGGACACTTTCCAAGCTAGAGACTGGAGGATTTTCTCTGTAGATATCCCTACTCTTTCTAGGCGATATGTATTATTAGGTGGCCATGCTTGACATGCATCTTGCATCTTGCAGATTTTCGCGTTGGCAGCTGTACCGACGTGCTGTCACTTCGTCGTCTGAACTTCGCTGCATTACTGTACGTATGTACATACTTGGAGAATATAAATATATACGTTGATATCGACAATAGTCCGATAATCAGATATGCCCCTCCTCTCGTGATAATAGACTTATAGTAGTATATATATATATAGGTAGCTCCGCGACAGGATATATTGTAATTATAGAAGCTGGAAGACTTCAGCTGGAATGATTCCCCAAACGTTTGCTGTTGCGCCGCCTCGCCTCATCTCCCCACCGACCAATCACCAACCCCCTTCTTTTGGCAGGAGCCCAAGATCCTTGCATTCGTAATCAGGCAATTTCGATTTCTCGCAGTTGGCAGCAAAAGAAAGTGACCAGTTAGCACGCCCAGCCTCACATCTCCTGGCTACCCTGCTTTTTGGGGCACTATCTGCAGCGACTGCGAGAGCGAGGTCACTCTGCGCGGTGTTTTTGCTGCGGAAATACCTCTGCCTGGCTGCGATTTCACTGAAGGTGGACCCTTCGACCGCGAATAGTTCATCCATCTTCGGATACAAACTCCACTTTCTTCCTAACGTCATGACGGCCTGAAACCCCTTCTTTCCAAGCTCAGCATGTCGCCCCTCTTCCATCTGATCATCAGCTCCGTTTTTCGACTGTTCCCGTTGTAGCTTTATTTTTCGACATCAGGAAACCCGAACATCAATAGCAAAACGGTATTCATCTCTTTGTTGGTTCTTACTGGGCTGCCGGCGATATGGGCTTTGGCGGTGGCGGACGCAACCTCCCGTCAGGGTGCGTCGCAATGCCGTATCTACTCACGATAATTATTTTCTTCACATTCACAACCGGCGCAAGCGCCTTTGGAGCTGGAACAACCTCTTCCGACGATTGCAAGTGGCGACATGGCGATATCGAGAATGCGTTGCTTGGCCTCATGCTGGCCAGAACGGCCGGCGGGACCGCATTCACCAGGATGGATGTCAAAAGAGTGTATTTCGGAAACTGGCTCCGCGATTATTCTCAGATGGTCGATGTTGTCTTTCTTAAAGTCGTGGGGCCGAACGTATTGCGAACGCTGGTATGATTTATGATCCTTCACATGTCACAGGTTGGAGAAGTGTTCAATTTGAAGCGGAGAGGGCTGATTGGACCAATAGGTAGCGCTTTTTGCGTTCATGACGTTTGGATACGGCACTGGCGAGTTTGAAGTTTCAGATAGTCGATTGGTATGTTACATGGAAAATTCTACGAATCACGGAATGAGAACTAACAAGAGCGTTATAGAGTGTTTATCGACCTGAAGAACATCTCGGTATAAGCCCATTACTAGCGCCTTTAGCCCGAATAATAAGAACGATATAATAACCGACACATACGTTTTAGATAACCCTAAACACTATGCAAAAAATGTTGACGCCAAAAAATACGATAGTCGGCTTCGCGGTGTGGTTGACGAAGACCTCGAACTCTTCCCCGACGATAGGACAGGGATGAAAGGATATATCGCCAACGAGCGGCTCGGTGTTACTACCTCCGCTGGGTATGTGAGAAAGGCTTTAGGGAGATGTATCAAAGTAAGGGGACGCGGTGTGATTCAATTACCATCACGGTTTCCATGCTAACACTGTATATCGTAAGCTTGGGCGACAACATGCTCGAAAAAAGAACATCAAAGATTTTGACGACGCACTACGACATTTGGGAGCTGCGCTACACGCCCTTGAGGGTAGGTTACTAGATATGTGTATCAATTTATCAGCTTGCTGACGCTATGCGTTATTAGACTTCCCCGCCCATTCCAATTACATCGAGTTATGTCTTCGTGAGCTGGGGGAAAGAGGTGTATTTCCTCACGTAGGAACGGCTACGGAAGTCGAGGTTAAAGCGAACCAGGTCTATCCATTAGTTACAGGTTCATTCGGAAGTGTTCATTTCCTATCAAGTGTCGTCGGCGGCGACCCCAAAAACCCAAACCCGTCGGAACTCCAACAATTAGAAGAACAAATAACATCCGCCCTCGAATTAGATAACGAACATGGCGGCGAAATAAAACTTCTAAGGGAACATTTTGCCTCCCTCCCGAAAGGACTACTAAACGAGCAATCGATCCAAAATCTAGATCTCTTGGAGGAGCAAAGCAAAGCAAAACAGGACCAAGTCAAAACTCGAGCTGAAGATGGAGAGCCGGTAGATCTGGATGCCAAGGATCTCTACGACCAAATCTACCCATATCTCGAAATGCATGATCGAGTGGTTCGTGAGATCGTGTATGGCATGGAGGAAGTTCCGACTCACGCCGCCACGTATGAGAAGATACAGTCATCACTCGCCATTGTTACGTTTACTTTGATTGCTCCATACATACTCCCCGTTCTTCAGCAAGCGAGAATTGAACTAGCCGAATCATCGAACGAATTGATTGCCACAGCTGAAGAAAAGGAAACAGAAGTTTTCTCAGACCCTTACTGTTCCGACCCTGTCCACTCGGTCATCAGTAAGGACAACGCAGCGAATATTCTCAGCGAACCCGCGGGTAGGGTCGCTGTTGAAATTGTTAAATTTGTCGTTCCACTCATCATGAGGGCGTGGGATGAGCCCGATATGGATGTGGAGCCAATGATCAGTTACATCTTGGGTGTTTTTCATCACCCAGTCTGCCGAGACGAGCGCAACCATCGTGGACAAGCAGCAATGTTTGCTATTATCCGCGATTGGTGGACCTTGAAAACAGATGACGAGAAGGATGAGTTACGCGGAGCTTTGAGCATGGATGGGATTAAGGAAAACAAAAACTACAACGGCCATGATACCGGCCATGGCTCCTTGAATCCTGTTGCTGGGCGTGGAATAAAACCTGGGGATGCAACGGGCACGATATTTACCGCAAGAAAGCCGGCAGACGAAGAAGTAGTAGTGGATGAGAAACCTCCAGATACTGAAGCGGATAGAGGGTTGGAAATCCCACCGGAATCACCTGTCATGGCTGAGGCTGCGATAGCTGGAGCCGGTGTCGCTGGGGCAGCCGTTGCAGGTCTTGGAACCCCGATCCCAGGATCCTTGGATGGTGGCAAATCACATCGGAGAAAGCGAGATCGAGATGGAAGGATTCCTGGTCATAGGGATCGCGAAGATAGAGGTAAGTCTACTGTGTTTTGAAGATGTTTCCCAAATTATTTACTAAGTATGGCTAGGTTCACGGAGTCCAGAGAAACGAGAACACCGAAGAAGGCGACACCATGAGGAAGCAGCCATCGACCGAGAAGCTCCTGATGATACACATCAGGCTAGGGAGTCAAGAAGAAAACATAGGAGCGGCGACCCTAGAACCAGTCAGAATGAGATTGCTGACAGGGAGAGACATCATCATCACCGCCACCGTGAAGAACAGGCTGAACGAGGTCGTGCCCCAGTAGAGGAGAAACCTAAAGATGGCACTAGAGCCCGGTTCAGTCAAATGTTTACATCCGGTATCAACTATCTTGGCTTTGGAGGAGCTACGCCTGCCGAACCTGCAAGAGAGAACCGCGATCAACCTCCCGTTCCCAAGGTCAATGGATCCGCTGAAAGAGGCAAACATTCTAAAACCACACCTAGTGAAGAGAGACCTAGAAGGCACAGACATCGCCACGAATCCGAACGCATTGGGCAAGAATCGCCATCACGACAAAGAGGTAGCCGTCGACGTGAGAGACCTAACTCCGATGAAGGTGTATCTCCGAAAGGAGTAGAGCGGGCCGCGCCGCCTTTAGACGAACCAGCAGCTGAGATTCCGACCGCTCCAGATGTCCCAGAAATACCCGAAGAGGCTCCGCCAGCCGCTCCTATGGCCCCAATAGAGGAAGCTAGTGGGGAGCCTGAGAGTAAGCCTGAGAAGCGGAAGAGTTCAAGAAGAAGAGACGGCCATAGGAGTAGAAGAGAGGGCGGTGATCCTCCTCCGATACCAGAGGAAGGTAGCGGTTACTTCCAACAACATCACTCTGAGCAAGACCTCCAGAACTCAAGATCAAAAGCCAACAAACTTCTGGGTATTGACGCCCCTGAGCCGAATGGAGAAACGCTACGGAAGACTAAAACTAGACGCCATACCGACCGAGATGTCCTTGAGAAGCGCAAGCCAGAAGAAACAACACCGTCTCGTGGCGGCTTTTTAGGTAGAATGGGTAAACTACTAGGTCGTGAGCCGGTTGAGGAAACTCCGCGTCCTATTGAGAGACGAAGAACAGATCGCTCCGAGCCCGGTGAGCGACCCCGAAGGCACCGTACGCATGAAGACGATGATAAAAGGCGAAGAAAACACCGCTCGGTGACCCTCCCTCTTCCGATCGATCCTACAGATTTTAAAGAAAAATCACCGGTCCCCTCAGGTAGTGGGATTCCCCCTCCTGCTCCAGAGAGTGATCCGGAAAACCACCTCAGCGTACCAAGGGACCGAGGTTCAAAGCATCGGAAACATCGCTCAAGCCCTAATGCCTTGCAATTCGACGTTAACTCGGACGGTTCCGGCTCCGGCGGAAGAAAACCTCCAAGGTCTCCTGTGGAAAAGGCAGAGATTCCTGAGTTACAAGATGTTAGTGGATTGGGTATCGATACTGGGGAAGCTAGCGAGGCTAAGTCACACCGACGGAGACACAGGCGAGAGAAAGACTACGACGACACCCCGACACCTAGTCCTAGGAAAAACAGATCGAGTACGAAGCGACCTGTCAAAGAGGTCAACTTTGAAGATGCTGTGGAGAGCGGCGATGCTCTGAAGAAGGAGAAGTCAAGACGACACCGTTCCGCGCGTGATGAGTCACTAGAGGAAGGAGATGGTAGTCGAGAACGGAGGAGAAGAGAACGCAAGCGAGAGAGTGGAGTCTTCGGTGGCTACGATCGAAGGGAATGATTTCCCAACCTCCTCTTCACGTTTAACTAATGGTTTTACGGTTTGCATATCTGGTAAACTACTTTTTTTTGATTCCACAATATTAATTTTGATGGAGTGAGCTTGTATATGAACTAGGTCTAATTATTCATAGAGAAATAACGGGATGATCGAATGAATATACGCATATTCTGGAACGAACTCTTTTTTGGATGATAGGGTGGTGCTTTTGGTTAGCTTCAATGTCTTGTGCTTCCAATTTTTTATATTTTTTTTCTACGATTGTATTATAGAATCAAATCAGGTTACGTCCCAATTTACAGAAGCAATGTCCGCGGATTGAGAACCGTGCCTTCAAAGTTTTGTCCTTATTGTTTTCCTTAGACTGGGGCCTAGAAATAGATCCATTTCGAAGAATTTCGAGCTACTTCGCGCTAGAACTCTATATCTGACGATCTTGCTAAACGTAACGGCATTTTTAACGCTGCGGGGTCCAATATACTAACTTCCTGTTAAGTAGTCCGCTAACTCACATAAACGGAGAAAATATTTAATGAGGCATAGTCCGGTGGCGGCCTCATAGTAACCCTAAAATAGCCTCTTGCCAGTGTTCGTATACGAAGTATTGGTCCGAGGATAGACGCTGTGCACACAAAAAAGACCAAGTTTGTCATTTATTAATAATAATAAAAATGCTAGTCTGCACAAAATATTGTCCATTGAACCTAGCGATGGCTTATGCAGGTAAATATTTGAGGATTGAGAACTTTTGACGTCCTCGGCTCTCTCCGCTGCTGATTATACTCTCTCGATTGAAGAGACTGTTCCTGGAGAGAAGCAAAGAAACGCCGTCTAAATCACCAGCTTGGAAGCCACCGGCACCACATGCCAACTTGATCCCAACCCACCCCCCCCATCAGCAAGCCAACAATCGATGCAATCTGGTCTCGCTGTGTATGCAATCACCAACTCGTATCATCAAAACCAACATACTTAACCATACTTAGCCATGTTGAAAGGCTATCAAACGTTGATGCCAGAATTATCTGAGTGGATACCGAAAGTTATATCCGTTTTTCAAGAAGGCGCGTGCTGTCCCTGCTTAATTATTAACCTTCATTCCGCTTGACCTAGTCTACGGAGCAACAGGGCAAACCCAGCCGCACAAGCATATTGTTATTAACAACCATCACAACAGGCTAACAGGAAATCAAAGTTGCCAAGCCGGCGGATGGACGGCTCGCTCGTCTTTTGGCTTCGCCAGCTGCTTGGTTCGCTCCCGGAGCAGCTCCCATTTGCTCGTGCATCTGCATATTGCATTCGCCCAATGCAAGAGACTTTTTGCCGGTCTCTGCACGATAATGTAATGTCTTTTTGAGTGTTTTTCAATCAGAAACTGATCCGCCTGGTCCCAAGAATCATTTATCTAGGGCGGTCTGCTCAAGCACCTGCACAATCGTGACCCAGCCGGTTGATATGGGTCTTTGTCACGCGAAATACATTACGATCCACAATGGGTCCTCCTCGCTTGGCCCGAGCGAAGGAAATCGACTGGGGCTAAGAAAGTCCCGATCTTGAGGCCTTTGAGCCCAGAACGCTAATGTGCAAGCTCGATCGTGCAAGCTCATGCAGGCCCGTGCAAGCCCAAAATCAAGGCAATCACCAGTCCGGTTCTCCCTCCAATCACCTTATCGGCGGCAAAAGGTCGCTATTGCGCATGATTTTTACCATCAAGCCATGGATGGGAGAATGAGAAGGTGCACTTAGTTTCTCTGCCTCCGCTCCAATTCGCATGCATCCATCTCAACCTGGAACTGCGTCCTTCTCAGAAGGGAAAATTGCGGGTCCTCAGCTCGTCCCCCTCATTATCAAGTTCCAAGCATACCCACTCCGAAAGATTCGGAGCATGCATAACTAAATGATGGCGTGCATGTTGGTGGGAAAAACATGGTCTAGGAGGCTATTTGTGGTATATACATAAGGCCACTTGTTCGGCCAATTCCAACTAAGAGGCTTATCATTTAAACCTCTATTTTCCTTGAATCCACCCTGCGCCGAATTCTTTTCTCTTCGACACTCATTGACGACAATTTTCGACCTGCAAACAAAAAAAGTCTTTCGAATTTGTCGGGGTAATCAAATGGTGGCTATTTTCCTGGGTACCTCCAGGGCAGTTGTTTTCCGACGGCGAGCTTGAGAACGCCAAGCAGGATGGCGGCGAACCACGACCCCGGCGAGGGGCCGTCAAACACAACAACTCGATACCAGCTTGGACGAGGACAAGGAGGCCGACTTTCGCTGGTTAGCGATATCGAAAACATCGAGGGAGATCAGTATCATGATGCCAATGAGGGTTCGCCGACATCTGGTGTAAGCGGCGATTCTTCTCTTCAATTAGTTCATGGGTATTCCGCCTCTGGCAGTCCGACGCGAACTCATCTATCGCCATACGATTTGGGTGCGCCGCCACGAACAAAATTTCCTTCATCGGGTGGCCTTCCTGTGCCTTCAACAACTTCCTATGGACCATCCGCGATATCTGTGCCTTCCGCATATGGTCCTTCTTTATCACCTGAACTTTCAATCCACTCAGCATATGGGCCACCTGTACCTCAATCTTATGGCACGCCAGGCCCTGGACCGTACGAACTAGGAGTTCAACCCACCGATGAACAACGTCTATCATTTTTGTCCGAACCCTCAGCGACCGACCTCGGACTTCGTGAGAGCCCAGGTAAAGAAGTCGAGCATGCGAGCAATTTATCTGAAAGCAATACGCAACCCTATGATTCAAACGGAGAACTTGCAGAACGATCAAATTCTATCCGAACTCAATCTAGTATTGGAGCCCTCGGTTCAAAAGATCCATATAGCTCACCTCCCCCCGTGCCAGTCAAAATGCCGACTAAAAAGAACAAGTTGATACTTGATGTAATACCATCGAGGCCAATCCAGTTTTCAGGACAAATGGCTCAACCTGTCGGATCGCCGAGTGAACCCCCCAGAGCAGTTAGGCAGCTATCAAGCGATACAGCTTCCAGTTTTGCGATGGCTTCCCCAACCAGCCCTACCAACAGGCACGTGCGATTTAACCCGGATTCTAAAACTGTCCTTCCTATCGAAAGTCAGGATGCCCAATTGCCTATACCCCCGCATGTTCTAGAGATGCTACGAAGTAACCAGCCAATATCGCGAACACCCCACTACTTTCATGGAGTAAGTTTGCTTCCCTTTTTCATCCTCTCCTGGCCCACTGTTTCAGTGCAGTGTTAATGCAAATGATAGCCTCCTCCCCTCCATGGCGCTGAAGCCCCCCCTCCTCAATATTCGCACAGCAGGAGTGTCAGTTCGCCGACAATGACAACAGTGACACCTAGTTTAACGCCAACGTTAACACCAGATGGCAAACCTCGAACTTGGAGCGAGAAAGTTGGCCTTTTCGATCCAACAGACAAGGATCCAAGCAAACCCTGGTGGAAACGGCGGAAAGGATATTGCTTCTGGATTATTCTTGGGCTTGCCGGATTAGCCATCGTAGTTAGTACCATAGCCGGCATCGTTCTCGGAAAGCAACTGAACCAGCGTCGCCCAACTTCTCGCATGTGGTCTCCTAAAAATTCAACAGACCTTCCACCACCGATCGGGTTCGTTGGAACTTGGTCCTTTACTACGCAACTGACAAACGTTTCATCTGCCTGTTCACCGACATTGAAGGGCGCTGATTCTGATCTCTGGCGGTGTTTTCCATACGAAACTCCACCTTCCAAAACCGAAGCTGTGTGGAGTTTCTTTATCTCAAGAGCAAATAGAACAGTCAACTCGACTGAATCCGAAACGGGTAACGCACTTCTCATCTCCAGTGCCGGTAATCCATTCGCCCTAGAGTTCCCGGCGCAACCTCTGTATCTCATGCAATTCCCGGAGAACGGCACCATGTTTTACCAATTCTCCTTCAATTATACAGAAACGACAACCGTAACTTATAATGGACAGATAGCAAATTGCGAATTTCCGAGCAGTGTATTGACAGCTACTTTATTTGTCAACGTTACCGAATTCAAATGGATGAGGACCAATTCATCCGGAAATGCGAATCGTGGGGAGTGGCCAGGCCCAATAACTATAAGTGAAGCGAAAACCGGCGGGGGAAGACAGATTGTCTGTCGAGACTCGCAGACGCTCGACGTTCTCGAACTCGGTCATATAACGTCGCGGCACGGTGATGGAAATTGCCTCTGCCAATATGATAATTATGATCTTTGATTGTCTTTCCTTTTTTTTTTCACGTCTTTCCTTTTTTTCCACTTGCATATTCATTGGTCTCATGGAGTACCCGGAGTTTTTAATATTTAATAGCTGGCTTTCTTTTTGCAATTTCGAACTCAAGGTGGTTAAGTCGGCGAATTTGGTTTTTTTTTTTGGCTTGATGTTGATATTTTGGTTTATATGGATCTGGAAATTAATGGAGATACCCCTGTAGATAGCGCTGGAGACATTTTTTGTTAATATCTTGAGAATACGATACTTTATATAGTTTGGTGCGGCGGCTAAGTTTTTGAAGCCGGACGATCTATCGCGGAAACACAGCTTGGAATCGGGCTGCCAACTTATCACTCCCATTTCCTACTTGCATAATGTAAAAAACCCAATATATATACTCTATAACCACAGAGTGCCCCTTCTCCACCGGTAGCCGATTCCCCAATGTTTGATATCCAGAGTTAATGCATGTGCTAGCTTAACTCAGCGGTGTTACAAAAACGAAAGACTAATCGAACCATCTAGTAGCTGGTTCCTGCCGAAGTTTCCCTCAGGATCCAGGATAGCAGTAACGTTTTCAGTTTTATGAGGTAAAGCGAATGATCAGAGGCCTTGGGGTTGAAACAACCTTAACCTATTCTCAAACTTTAAATATGTAAGAAGTCCTTGTTACTTAAGTTTGTCTCGTATATCTTTACCTCCGTATATTATGCGGAGTCCTTAACTGTCCAGCTCTTCATCTTATTAACCGTCCGGTCAACTCTTTTGTTTTCTTCCTTTGTGAGCTCCCGAAGCTCACATTCTTCTAGTGGGAAGAAGAAATCTTGTTCCTCCTCATCTAGTGGATGGACCTCGCCTCCGATGCTTTCGATCAGGTCGGCTGGGGTGAGAGAAAAGTCTAAACCTTTCAACAATCCGATAGCCCCCTCCCACAATTCGCCGACAGGGACAGCCGCACACTCTAAGTATAGAATTACTATATAATATGTCTTTCCATCCGTCGCTATCTGAACAGAGCTATCGGATACGTCAATCGCAATAGGCCGGAGATTGTGCGCATCATAAAGTTGCGAGAATCTTTTTAAATAACGTTCTCTATATTCTCCGAAGACTCGTTGATGGTTGATATCGAGTTCTTCGATAAGTCGAACCAATGGGTGCTTTCGGGGTTTGTCGACAGGAGTTTCGACGTCACCCGGTGGTTCATACACCCACTCATCTGAAGGTCTGGACCCACAACCTTCCTTGTCGCCGGTTCGAGGGGTAGACCCGCCATCGACCCCCTCGATGGTCTTATTGTGATCGTAATTATCTTCATCTTGGACTTTGGCGTATGTTTCCTGAGACATTTCAGGGTTTTCGGAAAAGTCTCGTCTTTTCCACAGTCCCCAATTGGCCATCGAGGTTCGGGAGGAGATGGAGTATATCGTCGAGAGTTCGAAGTAAAGCGTAATTCTGACCGTAGAATCTATTTGTGGATATCTCTAGTGATTGCCAAAGTGGTTGCCTTCATCGTCCTAGCTGGTCTCGTACCCAGGCGCCGCAGAGGAAGTCATTTTTTCGGGTCTATCAAGCATCGATTGGTAAGTCATATGCATATGTAAGCCAAGTCCAACTGCACTTGATGACCTTGCTGCTGACCATACAAGACGTGTCTTGTATGATTAGCGCTATATTAAAATAATCAATAAATCAGACGATTTGTGATTATGTGGTAGATTGATCGCGAAAGAATGGTAAAATTGTACCTATAACTGTATAATGACAATGGCCTATAGGTGTGTAAAAAATGAGTATGTGATAGAGGCCGGAGAGCTGAATCGATTGATGTAGAAATCAAATGGTTCTGGGTAACGGTAAGAGCGCTCTGGTGGTGGTAGCTATAGTTGCATGGATGTGGTTTTTGTGTTTGTTCAGAACAATCGAACCACAGCTATTATTAGTGAGGATATTTGCGGGACCTTTCTAAGTTATTTCGCCGTCGACCTTATTTATAATCAATTATTGATTTTCATCTCAATCTATTATCACACGAGGTTGGAATGTATTATATAAGTAGTAGTTTTGTTGATAATGAAACTCGCTTGCACTTGAGATTCGACAAATTTAATAGCTCGGCGAGAAATTGTGGTCTGGCGAAGGCAGGGTAGAAAATGGCAGAATATTTCTAACTAGAGGTAATTGACGGTTCCAAAATTAAAATTTAAACAGCTGGATGTATATTTTGCGGGACTAGGACAGCACCTGGCTTGCACAAGTTGCTAGACAAGATATACATACAAGTGTATAAAACTCGGGCAATATGCACATGGCTGATGTGTTGCAGGTTCCAAAGTAGCCTTGAGACCGGCCGTTCAGGACAGAGCAGCGGTTTAAAAGAGGATATCGATGTCGCGAATAATTGTTTTCGAATTTTCCCAAACAATTGCAATTCCAAATTCTAGAGCTATAGTAACTGAGTGCGCGTATAGTTAATGAATAAGGTTTTCTGAAATATTTAGTAACTAATACCAGAAGATGATTCTGGATTATGATCATTATCACAGTGAAAACAATTAAGACTTCGCTTGCGACGACCTATATATAGCTCGCCAATTCCAAGACGGCTACGATGCTACATCGGGTCTAATCATCAACGTATAGGTACGTTGCACAGACGAGGAAAATAAAATTAATAGCTCGGTCTCCGCAAAACCCAAAAATGTTTGATAGAAGGCCGATGGTGTAACCATTGCTTCTTCGATGTCTGCTTGAAAGAGAATATTAGAAATAATCCGTATGTCCCCGATTTGCGATATTAGAATAATATTCTTAGTTTCAGCTCGGAGGCTCTGACCAACCTTGATTCTTAATACCCCAAAAAACCCCCATTCGGCCCATTGTCGCTACAAACCACTCTAAATATGCACCAACCTGCCGCTGGGCCTGCTAGATCACAGGTTCTTCATTGGCTGATGCCAATCGTTGCTCTGAATATCAAGTCCAAGAAACTGCGTCCTTCCTCAAATGGGCTAGAGTAGCGAGCGTCCCATGTTTTTGTTCGCACTTCCATGCTGCTTGATCAATTGAGTACGAGCTGAAGACCAACCTCTCGTTCACAGTCACGACAGGTAAACCAGGCTAGGTCAGGGTTTATTTCAATTCGCTTCGGCAAGGGATAGGCCGAAATCTCTTCACCAATGTTTGGATTGGAAAGCCATATTATAAAAAGTCCGGCTCCCTCTGATACGACAAAATGTCGCGACTTCCCAATCTTTTGGAGCCTCATGATCGACCGACCTTGTATATTGGAATCCTGGTAGGGTCTAGTAGACAGAGATATCTTGACTCGAGCCAGCTTTGGTACATCTTCTCGGCCTGCCCTTTTTTGACTTTAACGCCATTTTCTCTTGAGCTAAGAGACGCAAAGGGTAGATATCGATAGGAGTAGGGCAGGATGTCGGCAGGAAAGGCTTATTGGGGACTCAAGTTCATTCGGAACCTTCAGACAACAATCATAGGTAAGAAAAACACCTATACCTACGCGCAACAGTGTCCCTTTTCTATTCTCTGCTTAATTTAAGTAGAGCAGATCGTATTTGTAACAAGCATTCGTTAATCTCAATATTTATGTACAGATAACACACTATGGATGGACGGTGGTGAAGTTTTACCGACAGCCGTCGCCAACTTTTCAAACTCGACAACTGAAGCGCTCTACCAAACTAGTGAGTGAAAGTAACACATTTATATTTAACTTTCAAAATTTGAAGCTAAAGATTACTTCAAACATATTCAAACAGATCCTTATCTATTTAGTCTTGATCTAAGCCAGGCTATCACTATATCTGGGAGTGGTCAGGATAACGACATTGACACCCTCTATGCAAATGGTCGATTAAAAGTCCTCCAGAAACCATCAACTGCTAGTGCTTCAGCTGGTGGCGCCTTGTACAACTATCTTTGGGCAGACCGGCCCAGCGGTGATACCACAAAATTCGTCGAATTCGGAGGGCGAACATCCAGCAGCATTAAACCCACCGATCCTCTATATACTTACGACGTCCTCTCCGGGAATTTTGACACCCTTCCACTAAATGTACAGAACGGATCGTTGGATGGTGGTTATTTAAATCCACACAATGGCGCATCCGCTCAGTCCCCTGATGGGATGGCATACTACCTTGGTGGGATGGATAGCAATGGCCAGTATTTGAAGCAGTTGGTCAAACTAGACTTAACTACTGGCGATATAACGGTGGAGTCAACAGGTGCAATGCCTCCCGTAGTTGGGTCCCAGTTGACTTGGTATCCTATCGGCAAGAAAGGAATTCTGGTGTCCATAGGGGGTGAAGTGCTCGACAGCAGAAGGAGAATAGCAACGGTGAGCTAGATGACCTGGTTGTTCTTGTTTAAGCCGCACAAAAGTCTCAAGTAGACTAATGCATTGAGTATTTAATACGTGTAGATGCCCATGTCGAACATCTGGGTATACGATATCCTGTCTGCTACATGGTATTCCCAAACCGCCAGCGCTGCAGTTAAAACACAGGGCTTCCCTTTGGATCGAAAGTACTTTTGTGCTGTCGCGCCGTCTTTTACAACAACCCAACCATCGTATGAGTTTGTTCTGCACGGCGGTCATAGGACCTTATCGGATAGTGTCTTTAAACTGGATGATGTCTGGGCACTTACACTACCTACTTTCCAATGGATTCAATACTACTATGGTGCTACGGGTCGTACTAATGGATATGGAGCGTGTAAGTTATGCCATAGTCCCAATATAATCAGACTTCCAACAATACTAAATGATTTATACCTAGACAATGTTTCTTGTACAATCCCTAATAATCGCTATTTCATGGTCGTTAGCACGCACGGGTTCGGTGAAGAGTTTGCAAATTATCCCTTCGCCTGGTTTGATCTAGAGAATCTCTCGTGGGGCAACTACAATCCAAGTACCAAGGGGTATACGCCACCGCAGATTGTCCAGAGTACAGTTAGCGGCAGAAAAGCACCAGATTCCTGGGATGATACAGCTCTCAAAGATGTGTTTGCTCAAGCGTATACTTCTGGATACCAAGCCCCCGCTGCTACCGCGACGTCCGCTAGTAATCCAACATCTATCAACACCGCAACCAGCTCTACGACTCCAGCTAACAACGGCGGCTCGAAATCCAACACGGCCGCCGTCGCAGCTGGTGCGTCCGTTGGCGCTGTCGTGTTCATTGCTCTATGTGCTTTCGTTTGGTGGTTTTTGCGACGGAGAAAAAACAGAAAACAGCTCCCTGATGTGCCATATGTGCCTGCCACCAACGATGAGTGTGCTAAGAAAGAAGCATCCGAGCTTCATGGAGGTATAAACATTTCGGAGTTACCAAATGAACAAGTGCAAGTACCCTTTGAGATTGATGGTCATTTCCCGCCCAGGTCACCAGAACACAAAGCAACTACCAGGTATAGTTCTGAGAATATAATGGAGTTGCCCGCAGACTCTCGGTAGCCTTTCCTTGTAATGAATGCATAGCGCCTACAGGTGGAGAATACTCGAGCCATTTTGCATCGGATGGGCAAAATTGCTAACAACTGCCGATAATTGTACTTTTATTTCGCAAATTTCATGATTACGTGTTTTTTTAATATTACGAGGAGTAACGGGGCATAAATCCATTTCTACCATATACTTAGCACTTTTAATAAGAACATATCAAGCGGTGTACATGTTTGTATACACGTACATTCATCATTTTTATTTTTATTAGAATGCAAAAATTTAAACGTTTAAAACTGATAGCATCGAGATCAGTTGACCAAATGATTGGCGTCAACTTGGCCTCAAGAGGCATTTCCCTTCTTGGAGAATACAAGAAAATCCAACACAACGCGGGTCCATTATTGACATTCTGATTCTGACTCACCAGATCTTTTCTTGTCTGACACTCTCTCGCCATAGCAAACAACATGTCAAATTTCGAGACAACTCTTCGATCTACCAACATCCAGTTTTCCCGCACAACAAATTATTATATTCCGTTCTTACCCTTCTCTCGCAGTCACACTCATACAATGCGCTCTCATACTGTCGTCTCGCTTCAGGCTTGTTGTAGAACTCTGCTGTATTGGTTGTAGTGATCACAGGTACTCTGTATCGCGCCTGCTGATATTCTACCTCGCTATGGCCGCAGAGATAGATTGTTATGATCTGGCACATTTTGTCTGGTATTACGAAGATTAGCCTTAGTTTTGGGGAAAGAGTTTTTAGTATCTTTAGTATCTAGGCCGTGACAGTATTTTCTAAAACGATTTGTTTTTTTTGTTTTTTTAGTATATTTGGTAGAGTGTGTGACCACGAGTGCTGATTGTTTTAGCAAGGATACTAACAGTTCTTCCTAATATTCTTTCCTACTAGAAATCTTGGAAAGTGATCGATTCTCTTGTGTTTTTTTTTGGGTAGTATCAGTTTAGTTGATAAATGACACGACCATTTTTTTTATATACTGGGTTTTTACAGTCGAGCTGAGAAGACGAGACTCGACTTCGCCGCCATCCTCAGGGGTGAACACGCAACAGATACATCGTATACATGTTCGTATCCTTTTTTTTTTTTTTCCTTCTGAAGCTTCTGTCAAGTACTTAAGTATGTAGGAAGGGCGAACTTGGTCAGCAAAAAGAAAAACAATAGAAACCAAGGGAAGAAGAAGACACCATTTCTTGTTTCATAATTATCTTGGGTGACACAACAATAAACTAAACCGCGTGGTGAGCTCGTACAGTCTGACTGACAAACGTGTAGAAAGAAATGGGACAAGGCTGCATGGAGAAATTTCGAAAATTTAAAAGGGAACTTGAGGAAAAATTAACAATTTGGGGAAGAAAAATTCGTACTCGCGTTCGTCGTTGAGAGGGATGCTGGTTACCGCAAAATAACGTGAAATATTTTGAAGTTAGCAGATTAAAACAACAAAAACAAAAACAAAAATTCGTCCAAGCCCAAACTCATGGAAGTCGCCCCCTCTCTCCGGTTTCTATTAGATTTATTTTTCTGCGCCCAAAGAATGTGTTTTTCCAAATACATGTTAGTATCATTAAAAATTCGTGAGTAACTAGGGGAACGTGAGTGGGTAAAACACTTTTTAAAGATCATGAAAAAAAAAAAACAAAAGAAGGCAAAGTTTCGCTTCACGCGCTCGCTAAAATCGCACAAAAGCAGATTACTGAAAAAAATTGGCAGAAAGGACTGTGAAGAAAAAAATTTTAGGAAGAGAGAAACTTCAAAGCTCAAAATAACAGCAGAAACTCGCTCGCTCGCTTATAACGAAGAAAAAGATGGAGAATAATTCGTTACTGAAACGTTTAAAAGTCGTGTTTTGGCTCTGCATGATGGTTGGACGGCGCCTGCAGCTAGCACTATTTTCATGAACTGCCGTTTTTAAGAACAAATTGCATCCTTGGAGTTTTGGCGGAAGCTCTTCTGGCGAAAGTTCAAACCATTATACTTGCTGTACCAGACGTATTCGAGGTCGCCGATGAGGAATCGCTGATAGCCAACTGCACCCCATGCAAGTCGGCGTGAGATCTTGGAAGGGTTAGTCTCAGAGGATGCTAGCTTAAAGAGCTCGTAGACGGCGTCGGGTCCTTTGGAGATGTGGTAGCCAATGACATCTAATGAGAATTAGTGGGTGTAGTATGGTGAGTGAGTCAAACATAATAAGCAGCTTACCAGAGAGATATTCTTCGTCGCTGCCGTTGCGACAGCTCTCTGGTTCGAAGTATTCTTGATGACGGCAGCGCCTGCAACATTCGATGACCAATCCCACAAGAAACGAGTAGACTTTCCCAATCTCACAAATATCCTTCGCAGAGTAGCGTGACAAGAATCTGACCTCCCAATACTGCCTTTTGACTTCCTCAGGATCAAAGACGCAACGTTTCGCAAAACGAGGCACACCCGCCGTGAACGCCCAGATTCGATAAAGAGATTGTCTGAATGTCATGCTCTCGGAATTTGTAAGTTTGTATCCACTCTCGTGAACACGTTCTTCGTAGAGGCTTTCAAGCTCAGACACAACAAAGTCGTTCACCAGAAGTTTCTGAATTCGTTCTTCCAGGTTCAGCGGGCCTTTATCTCTAACACGAAGGGACTTGTTGTTTCCCTCTCGTTCGGACAAAAGGGTCAGTGGAGCTGTAGGGTCGTCCAATTCATCCAAATCATCAGCTGGGGGGTGTAATGTGGCCATAGATGCTGCGGCGAGTGCGTCCTCCAAAGGGGTGAATTGTCGTTTGGCGATTGATGTATAAATGAGATCCTTGTTGAGCGTGAAGACCTGCATGACTCTGTCGTTATTGACGGAATACTTGAGAAGCGTTTTTAGATTTTTGAATGAAGTTGCATTGGCGAGAATATCCAGGATCATTTCAACCGGTAATGTCGACATTGAACCAGAGGGGGGATTGCCCTGCTTTCGATTATGGTGATGATGGTGGTGATGGTGTCCAATTGGACGGTTGAGAACGGAGGCTGTCGACATTTTGACCAGCATATTACGTTACGATTGATATCAAAATAATCGGAAAGAGAAGGAAATGCGTTAAAAATATAAAACTGAATTCTAGTGTCGTAGTAATATATCGGTGAGAGCTTTGGCATGCACGAAGCTGTGGGAAAGCTGGCTGCTAATACGTAGCCTCGATACCAGGGCTAATACGCAAGGGACATGCGTTGGTGAGAGTTAAAATCCAACAAGGCTAATTTTATGCGAGACCAGGTTTATAATATTTGATTAAATTGACTGCCCGCGAGCAGAAAGCGAGTGAGGTCCAAAGGAGCAACAACGAAGGTCTAAAATGTTATGAAAGGCATTGGTGGCTAAAGAAAGAGGGAAGGGGAAAGCTAGATATCACGCCGCTTTTAAAGATTATTCTGCTGCATGATGTAGGGATCGGCTTGTCCGGAAATAGCACCTGGTGTTTCTCATCGCAACAGCAGGTGGGCAATCGAAATGCTTCCTTTGTTGATTGATTGCGGTTTGTAAGAGTCGAAAAGTACTTGCCCTGTGGACTGTCCGGACCTGTGTACATAACTCTGTATGCATGCATGCAAGTCTGAGGTGCGTCTTGCTCGCCAACCGGATATGACCTAGAATGAAATGCCATCGTTGACAAGCCTGGATTGGGGGAAACTCGCCCCGGTCCACGATCACAGGCAGAAACAGGTCTTGTGGCCCATCAGTGAGCTCAAGGTGGTTGTTTTTCTCTGGTTACGAAACATCAACGACAAAAAGGCTATCTACATAGTAGTAGATATTGCCCCGTTTGGTAACGTGATTTTTTTTTTTTTTTACCTTTCCTTCCGTCTACGAAACAAATAACAAAAAAAAGAAAGGAAGAAAGAAAGAAGGAAGGAAACATTTCTTGTTAGTTAGTAATTAGATCTCGATCGAGTACATAAATTATCCCGTGTGTGTGCTGTGTTTCAATCGCGGTGGCCATCAAGTTAATTAACGTGCAGAATGGCATCGGTCACTGGATGCCAATTGGATCCAACCAGCGAGAGAGAGCTCGAAAGAGAAGAAACAAACATTCATCTTTGTCCGATGATGCATCGATGCTGATGGGAGGAACTAAAAGGAAGCCTTCAAGGCAAGGAACCCCACAGTCTGACAACACATACTTACATTAGCTTCCCAGGGATTGCAGCCCATCGATGAGCCCATGTCGCAGGCGAGATGGTGTCGTGGTGGCCAGAGAGCCAATTGACTGCCAATTCGCGCAAGATTCCCATCATTCCCATGTGCCGAGTGCACTAATTACTGGAGGCAGCTTATGGAACCTCTCTGGAAACGAAAATGAGATCTGGAGTGGTTGCTCTCCCCCCTGTCCCCCGAACGGCTTCACAGTCCACTCAGATGTCGGCCCTGAGATATCAGGTCCCATCTCGTCTGTCTAGATGGCAAAATTTAAACCCTTCCCTTAAGTCTCCGTCGTCCCCTGAATTTGACATGACATTCTGCACAAACTCTGGGAGCGAATCGGCATGCCTTGACCGCGACCTCAGGATCCATGCATTGGCTACCAGACGACGACAATAAAAAAAAATTAATGCTTGACGACGTTATGGTTAGCCAAAAATAAACGGACAAGTTACGAACGCGCGATAAAGACGATGGCTGGGGGGTCGCACACACACACCCCCTCGAGCCCTCCAAAAACGTCCAGAAAATAAAAGAAACTTGCTTGCACCGCGTCGCTCAGAAAGCAAAATAAGCTGTTTGAGGAAAGCAGAGGTCACCACCTTGCTTTTTTTTTTTCGTGTGCTTCCATCGATGCATCGACCCCTCATCCTTGGAGGAATGAAGATATTCAACGGCTGGCCAATGAGAAGCTCAGACCGGGCTTTTCTTCATCTGCAATGGAGCTGCACCCGAAAACCTTTTCGCAACCTTTAAACCTTTTCATCAGCCCTCTTTTTGCTCCACCAAAAGCTTACACTTCCTTTTTTGGTTAAAATAATTATAGTTAAGTATTATTCAAGCTCTGTTTTGAATTGCACAACATTTTCGTGACGAGCAAAAAATGACTGGAGCTCAGTCAACGTTAACAGGTACCTTCGAGCTAGGTTGCAAATTTGTTATACACAATTATCTGTCAATTCGAATACATTTGTCAGAAACTAAAGTCTGTAACTATATCGCCCACTTTTGCACGGGATTCATGATCATTCACAGCCATTAGCAGTTTGTGTTAGCTCTGGGTTTCCTCAAGTACCTTCGATTGACTAGAGCTCGAACATTTTTCCTCTGATGCTATGATTCAATTTGATTCAATGATGTCAGTTTGTCAGTTTGATTCAATCAGATACACGCAGCTCATCAAACGAGCTTTGGCCATGTGCAATGTGCACGACGAAGGGTAATTCTATCGAGATGCGCTGCGGATGTCTGTCTCTGCTTAAACAACGACGCAATTGTCCCTGTAAATGAACGAGCAAACATCATTCGTCGGGTTTTGCTGAGTGTCTGGGCTCGCCACGCTGCAAACCAGAGAGCACTACCATATGCATCGCTTCCAGAAAATCTTTAAATCCGAAACGTCTCAATGGTCTCCTCCTCAAAACCAAAAAAAAGGGTCTCGATGCATAGCTGTGTGATCGCAGGCGCTCTGCACTGCTCCCGGCCGAGGCATGATTTGGGTTTCCATTCGAATTATTTGCAATTTGACGCCTCCCAATCTTTACCGGGCAACGCTTAAAATCCAACGAAAAGTCCTTCTTTGCTTGTCTGTACCTCTGTCTCACCCACCCGACCAACTGAGTACTCTCTATAATATAACCTGATTGGAAAGACCACAAACCACCCAATCGCTTAAATATTGGTTCAAGTGTATATAGAGGAAGTACTCGAACAAAGACGAAAATATTCTCCTGCGAGCTTAGGTACCGAGGCTCTTTCTTTCTTTTTTTTTTTTCTTTTTTTTTTTTTTTTCCTTTCTGGTTCGTCCTAGCTAGACGAATGCAATGTTGCGTAACCGAACTGCAACTCTCTGTGTCGAAACTTCAAGAGCCAGATGGCCTGATGGCCACACACCCATCAAATATTATTGTTAAATGAAGCACAGAGAAAATCTGGGTCTATGCAAGCCTCGTGGGTGTGTCCCGAGTCGACATGCAACCGAAGGGTCTTATAATAAAATAATGTGAGACACTCGCCACACAATTCGCAATAACTTGGTCGATTGGCTCTCGAGGAACGATATTCCTTTGTCGTCATATGATGAAAAGAGATGAGCCAAGCCAAAAAAAAGAGTACCGGATACGAATTCTTTTCCTGATATCGGACTCTCTGCATTATCGGGATAATGGACCTGTTTTGGGTTTAAATTTTACGTATCGATTATCGTGCATGCTGCAGAAAGCAGAAAAGTGGAGCTTGAAGATTTCAAAGCTAGCTTGTTCGGATCTTGTCAAAACAACCTAAATTTCAATATTCGGAGTTTATCGAAGCCGTGGAATCGCGGAAATTGAAGCCCTCTCGAGACGATACTTTAGATTTCAAGATTTTGGGACCAAGGCTTTGGGTCCGGGCTATGCCAAATTCGAAGGTATGAGAAGAAGGTAGGCAACTGGTCTTGAATTCAGGTCCATGGGTACCGAATTCCATCCCTGTCTTTTCAGGACTAGGAAGCTCATAGGTTTGAGAAAGTCTTTTCCTTTCCACTGTCCGGAAAATCGACAACGATTGGTGTTGATGAGCTCTGTCCAAGGCCAGATATTTTAACTGGGTAGGTTTCGAAAGTTTCTTCATGAAAATTTCAGTGTATTCGGCTATGAGCTCTAACAGTTAAGTTCCGTCAGGGCAAACTCTGCATCAATGTCTCCCAACAAACAACAAGGATTAAATCCGATAGATATGATATTTGTGGTAATGCACTTTGAGAGGAATTAGAATTTGAAAGATAAGACCAAGGCTGAGACTTTGGAAATAATCTCGCGCGCTCTCTTCACCCAGCCAATCCGATGCGTCGATGTCGCCAGGACTCTCGTTTTCCTTAACAGGGAGTAGGAAAGAAAAAAGACTTAGCTATATTATAAGTCGCTGAGGCTTACAAAAGAGACGGGATCCTGGGTAGGTCTTACTTTCTCTCGACGAGAGTCGACTCTCGTGAAGATTACTGCTCGCCAAATTAATCCGTTCGGGATATCTTGGACACGGATCAAAACGGATCCGAAGACGGGTAGTCACGACGGCGACGGTTCTCATGACCGAATATATATGTACCGCTGACTGCTATGCATATATCCCCGAGGCACATGCGTCAGGGGAAATGCGAGATGCCAACATGACCAGGCACTCTTCAAATATCATTGGAAGCATGACGTCTTTTGGGATGTAGTATCTTACACTTCTGAAAGTTTGTCTCGAAAGGATCAAAAATTCAAAACACTCTCAGTGAACCAGTCATATATCATATATTGGAAGCAAACGAGAATGGGATTCACGAACCGCTCGCAATTACATATATCGCTTCAGCAATGCATCAATACGGTGACGACAAAGAGCATCAAATGGATCTACGGGATATTTTCCTACTCTGTGCGGTCCTTAGATTCGCTTCTTGCTCATTAGACCTCGTCGGCATATTTTTACTAAACGGTGGATTTTGGTGAACCTTGTGAAGTCGTCGTATACTGGTGCATGGAGCTCCGTTGAGATGATCAATCCACGCTGCTCCTTACAAATGGTTGGAATTTTTAAAAGTAAATCATGTCGACAATAATCATAGAAATGGTGTTCCATATTTATATATATATAATCACCTTCCCATTTTGATCATGGAGCTCGGGATTTTTATATATATAGCCTTGACGTATACTCATACCTGCAGTCGCAATATGTGATTTTAGATGGGTAGCACAGCCGAGTGTACGGACTGGATAAAAGTTACATGACGAAAACTCCAAGTTCTTCGTATATACTTTTGCATTGAGAAATCGGAGATTTCCCACTGTCCTTACTATAGGCCACATAGCTATCCCTTTTTTTTTCTTGCGTTGGTTGTTGGATATCCATCTGGATGTCGGTTTGGATCACAACGAATCAGACCACGAGCAATCCGTTGGGCGACCTTCGTCTCGTTCAGCTTCATCGTAGATACTCAATTGCTAAAATCTAAGAAAGTGAAATTCGTTGCTGTAATGTTTTTTGATCCAAGCGAGCTCTGCTTCGGTGTATGGGGTTGCATCGACATCTTCGTCACATTTATGCCAGTTTCTTCAGATTTGCATTTGAGCAAGTGTGCACCGATGTTGGAAAATGGTATATAATATTTAGTTTAGAGATTATAGTTAGCTACGTGGTTGTTTCCAAGGATATCGTAATTATATGTAATGTATACTTTTTATGTGTGTAGAGCTCTTAAGATCTTATCTGTAATTTACTCCGAGTGAGGAAATTCAAAGTCGACTAGTCTGGTGATCATGATCTTCTTTTAAGCTCCAGGGTCCCTGCAGGAGCGTCTAGTGAGAATGGCTTGGACGATTTGAAAAAATAGAGGACTTATAGGACCTGCGATAAAATATGGTACTGATTCTTAGCGCAAAAATTATAGAATATATTAATAAAAGTCTATGCATAGATATACTATTTGCCTCTTATGATGATAAAGATTCAAGGAGTGCGACTGTAGCTTCGATTGGAACTGAGTTCGGATTAAATTTTATTGAGATTCACTTCATATTTTCGAGGAGAGTGTCTATATTTTCGTACAAATCTGGGACCTTAATCGATCGAGGTCCTTTTGCTAAATTTTGCTAAAGCAGGCACGTTGTTTTTGGGGTATTGGTAGGCGTTGTTGAAAAAGCTGCTGTTGGAAAGAAAGTGTGTTGTTTGCTCACGTTTTTTCGAGGAAATCTGTGGAGCGCGTTCAAAACCGCGACGACGCAGACCCATGCAGCACCAAACCCAATTCGCACCAACCAACCTCAAGCTTCAAATACCTGGAATCGAATAAACCGTACCGTGCGAATCAGCACCCGCGGCCTCTTCGCCGTGGTAGACGTCGAAAATGTCTGCCCGCGAAGAAGTAGTGTACAGTGAAAATGGCACCGTAGCTTTCATCAACGGGTACGGCACTCGCAACGTTCTCCGGCTCACGCTACCAACCTCTGACGCCGTTGCAGACTATTACCCCCCAAACCTGAAGGAAACCCTGAAAGCTGTATCTCGTGCACCCGGCGAAACTTTCGACTGGTTCGTCCCGCTTAGTGATGGTGAGAGGCAAGATCTGCTGTATCGCACCAAAGTTGCGGATGCTATCGTAGAGAGCTTGGATCTGCCAGTCGAGGATGACACCCATTGTAGGTTTTTTTTTTTTGTTGGTATAGTGTATTGATTCTGAGTTAGCTAACTTGCACTGATAGCTGGTTATATATTGGATCGTCTTCCTGCTGGGTATAAGCTATTTGCCTACCAGAGGATGGTGATTGATGCCAAAGGTGTGGAGCGAGTGGAACGCTCTGATACATATCTATACGGTCACCCTTCTGGCAATAGATTCAGATCACCTAATGAATTCGTCCCGCATCTGTTGTCAATGTTGCACATGCATCATAATCCTGTTCTGTAAGTGTCTGTTCGGGCACTGGCTGTATTATTAGTGGTAGTGGAAGTTTGCTTTGTACAGTAATGCTGACATTCATCATTTCATCTTAGCGGCTTGCCTAGGAATATCACCCTCCCATACCAACCTCTACATGCCTGCGAGTGTCGACATTGCCCGAGAAAAAACACTGGTCTTACAACTCTAAAAGGAACACCGACAACCATGGCAGCCGAAAGCAGCCGAGCTCAAATCACGAAGGCTATCGCAACCCAAGCCAATTTAATCCAAGCAGCTAGCGAAAAGGAGAAGGATATCCAAGATGGAGGATGGAAGTTCAGGAAGGGAGAAGTAGTTTGGGCCCATCTTCGATCCGAAACGGGAGAGCTAGGAGGGACCTGGTTCGCAGCTCTTGTGATTAAGGGACCCGAAACTGTGAGCTTTGCCGATTACGCAAACATCTACACCTCCGTCGACCAGAACCGCGGCTTCTATCGTGTCCAGAAATGTGGTTCAGACACAGATGTGCACATGATTCATCTATCCGATCTTCTTCCATGGACTAAAGTCCCCCAACCTGACGAACCTCGTAATATAACTGTGGACGAGGTTTCAAAGGCAGCCGCCGAGGAAGCCTGCAGCAGTTATTTTATAGTCGCACGTGATGCCGTGGACTATAAAATCTACGAGAGCGTAAGACCTTCCCTACCTTCTTATTTATATTAAAAAAAAAAAGGTCTTCAGTATTTAACATTGTCTCATCAATAGGGCAAAATCATCTATGATCTCAAAGGCTTATTCCTCGGTCCCGAGAAACTCTGGATTGGAGACGCGGTTCGCATCGCTCGTCCGAGTGGTGTCCTCCCAGAGATCTCAATCTGGGACCCCCAACAATACGACGTTGTCCTCGTCCGCCGAATCATCCTCGCAACCACCACCGAACCAATCACCACCGAAGACGGCACCGTCGAACGTATTTTCATCTTTTACGTCATCGGCGACGTTATAACAATGTATCCCCTTGAAGACGATAATACCACCGAAATGATGGACCGCAATGTCCCAAATTATATTAAAAACATTGGGACGGACCGTCCCAAGTGGGTCGCACGGTGTAAATCCAATGGAATGCAAAAGATGGCCTCTCTTTCCTCCGCTTACATTCTCAGCCGCTTCTACGACCCTCGCATAATGGCGCTCATGGACCGGCGTTGGAGCACGAGCGACGATGTACTTCACATCGAAAGGCTGTTGGACCATCGTGCGGAAAGCCTCGGGTTTAAAATCATCAACGGTGAACCTATCCTCGGAAGTGGTCGTCAGCGCGCTCCTCAGACGTCCGTGGAGGAAGAAGGGGGGACCGCTGGTGATGATGATGATGGGGGGTCTAATCCCGGACAGAGATTGTACACGGACGGTTCCCCACGTCCTATCTTTAGCGAGGATGAAAAGCGAGTACTCATTCAATCAGGTGAGGTCATGACCCCTGAGCAGTTGGACGAGTATCGCAGGCGCAGTGGGAATCTAGCACCGCCGAAGAAGCGTGAGGAGTATCAGCAGCCGCAGCAGCCCGAGTCGAGTAAGGGTAACGGTAGCACCAGCCGATATAACAAGAAACGTAGAGTTGACTGAATTGTCTTCTCTATTACTGTTGTTGGCTCGTGCATATCTCCTTCTCGCCTTCGATTTTACGATAATGACTCCGCTCTATGATACAAACAAAGTCTTTTTTTCTACGTTTTTTTTTTTTTTTATTTTCCAAAAAGCGAACTTCATGTTCTTGGGTGTCTAGATTTTACCGCATTGTCATGGCGTTCTATCGGTTTACCCTTGTTTTTCCTATTATCTCTCTCATGTACGTACTGTACTAAATCAGTCTACTAATCATGATGAGAATCAATGCAATACTCATTTTATGAATTGAAAAAAAAATCCGCCAATTTAAACATCTACTATACAAGATGTAAAGGCAAGCCGCTCAAATATATATAAACGCCCTAAAACGCCATCCGAAAAAGTCCCTCCCAAAAAAGCCCATCCATCTTTCCAAAACCCAATCCATTTCCCACCATTAATCCATTCATTAGTAATTATATTCGTCCAAGATAAACAGAGTCCCGAATCATTACAAGTAATAAACATATATACACAACAAAAAAAAAATTCCAAAAAATTCCATCAAGTAGTCCCCACAACCCCCTCCCCTCTGCTACTCTGCCCGACGAAAAACGTAAACCCCTCACCGACCTTCTTCTTCTTCGCCACAGGGATATACCACCCCCTCTCCCCCCTCTCATCCCAAACACTGATATCCTTCCTCCGAATATCGAACCCAACCGTCACGCTCTCCCCAGGTCCCACCCCGATCTTTTCAAACCCCCTCAATTGCCTCAAGGGAGTGTATTCCGTTATCCCCGTCGGGAAAGTAACATAAAGCTGCGGCACAGTCTTGCCAGGTTTCTCACCTACATTCTTCACATCGACATCCACGTGAAATATAACATCGTAAAGCGATGGGTTGCCACCTTCCCCACCGCCACCGGGGACGAACCCGGGTTGTTCCTCGGTGTCGTATCCGGCGGGGTAAGGATACTTCGTTTTGTTACCCGACGCGAGCATAGCAGAGACGGCGGAAGCCTGCTGTCGCGTGATCCACGGGTAATGGAAATTCCTCAACCTGTTGAAATTGACGGGGAACGTCACGTCCTCAGGTTTGGGGACCTTGGACTTCATATCTGGTGGGGGGAGTTTATCCGGGGGCGGGGGCGGGTCCGAAGTTAGGTTCCCTTTGAAGACATTGTGGACTGTTAGATTGCCGTATTCGAATTCTGTGTAGCTGAGGCCGAAGCCGAATTCGAAACGGGGTTCGATGCCGTTCGCGTCAAAGTAGCGGTAATCGATGTCCAGCCCATCCCCAAACTCGTCCTGGGGGATGGGACCGTTGGGTTCGCGGAGGATATCACCGTAGGGACCGTAATCCTCTAGGCTCTTGCCGATAGTGTATGGGAGGTGTCCGGAGGGGGATACATCGCCCCATAGGATGCTGACCAGCGAGGAGCCTGATTCCGCGGCGGGTAGGTGTGCCATTAACACGGCGGTGACATTGGGGTTATCGATCCATTCTTCCATCACGACCGCGCCGACGCTGTGTATCACTACAACGGTGTCGTTGCATTTCGAGGCAACAGTTTTGATTAAAGCGTCGCCATTGTGCCAGAGGAATAGGTCGTTGCGGTCACCAAGATGTCCTTCCGATTCGATGTATGCCTCTCCTGAATCAGCAGATACAAAGACAAAGCACTTGGCGCCAGGGGTCTGCGCCAGCCCAGATGCTCTGCCTAGATCGTAGTCGTCGAGGGTATATTCCGTCGTAGGTCTTCTCGCGCCGCGCTTACCCAATAACCGGGATTGGATTGCTTCTAGTGGCGTGATTTGATATGTATATTCCACAGTTCCGGATCCCCATCCTTGGCCCAAAGTTCCGTTATTACATCCTCGGTCGATGCATCCGTTAGGACCGAGGGAGCTTGGTCCGGCATCGGATCCAAATATCATAATCGCTCTGGGTAATTTCTTATCGTTAAGTGGTAATGAGGTCCTATTTCCGTTGATTTTTGAGTTTTTGAGTAAAACGATTCCCTCTGTCGCAATATCCTGCGCTAGAGCTGAATGATTCGCTCGAACGTCCACAAAGTCGTTAACGGTATCCATTGGACCTCCCCAAGTACCTTGGTATACCAATCCCTTCGATAGTTTCGTCCACGAGGAGAATGAGACCTGGGGGTAGTCGACATTTTGACCCATTTTCATCCACGTCGCAACGATACGTAAAGCCATATCGTCCAATCGCTCGATCGGGACCGTCTTGTTCACAATCGACTCGGTGAGAGACCCACCCCAGTACGTCTCTCCATCCAGGAACCCATTGGCATCACCAGGCATAGTCATATCCATCCCCGCTAGCGCCGCAGCGACCCCGGCGTGATGTGCCAACCAATCGCTCATGACGAATCCCTGAAAGCCCAATTCATCCTTCAACACGTTGTTGAGAAGATAGCTATTCTGACAAGCGTACGAGTTGTTGACTTGGTTGTAAGAACACATGATGGCTCCGACGCCCGCACGGACGGACTCCGCGAAGGGCCAGAGGTATAATTCATGCAAAGTTCGATCCCCAATGTTGGCACTAATAGCTTCTGTGACGTTAGGCCAGCCCTGACCGTGCGCTTCAGGGACCTGTCGGAATCGCTCCTGTTCGTTTCCGATAAAATGCTTGGCGGTCGCGATGACGCCCTCGCTCTGGATAGCTTGGACGGTGATGGACGATGCTACACCTTGCAGATATGGATCCGATCCGAACCCTTCCCAATTACGGCCACCGACGGGAAACCGACCGAGAGGACCAATGCAAGGACCCAGAACGACATTGACACCTTTCGCACGGGCTTCGGCACCGTAGGCTTTACCGCGGGCGTACATGTGATATTTGGACCAAGTTGCGGCGGTTGTGACACCGGCGGGGAAAGCGGTGATATCGTCGACGAATCGAAGACCGGTAGGACCGTCCTGGAGACAAAGGCCTCCAAATTTCTTCGTCGACCCGGTGTTACCTACGCACGGTCCCTACACAATGAATCAGTATATCGAATAATTTCTCCATCTACCAATCATATTGGGAAAAACTCACCATACTCCAACCGATACCTGTCGTCAAATTAACCTTTTCAGGAACCGACATTTCAGCAACCATCTTTGCAGCTTCGCTATAAGCTTCATGCCATGTATTCACGGTTCCACCTCTGGGAGTAGGATAAAACGGTCTGCTCTTGACCAACTTTGGACCCTTCTTCGATTCAACCTTGGTCAGCCCGACGGCCAACCCAATGATTAATCCGATAATCAACATGATGACAATAGCGGCGATAGTGGGATTCCTCCACTTTGATGTAAACCGGGTATAAAAGCTCGGTTTTTCAGAAATATCCTGATCGGACGATAATCCCTCCCCTCCGTCTTCCGGAGCAAGCGTGTGGTCGTCGTTCGCGTTTACTCCTCCTAATAAGGCCCCTCGAAGCGGTTGGACTAGATCGATCTCACCAGGTGGAATTTCTATAGCCCTGGGCTGTGGTGGTAAACGGCCGCTAGAGGTCGCTGCTGGTGGTGGTGATGGTGTGGCGGGGTTATGGAGAAGGTGGTCGGATGAGGCGTTATATATTGTTCCCTCTCGTGAGTTTACAGCTGTCGAGGAGGGACCTGAGGAGTCGATATCTGTATGGAGGAATGGACGGCGGGCGTGAGGGGGTTCTAGATAATCGTGGCGGTAGGCGGAAGACATTTAATTCATCGTCTCTGCGCGTATCTCCTGGGCGATATTGCGGAGATAGCGGTTGATGCAGAGGTAGTTTTATTTTGGTAGAGATATAGTGGTATGAGGCGGTATGGCTATCAATGTCGTAGGTAAATGGGATAGAGGATTTGAAGGAGAGAGATATTATTAATTGTCAATTGAGAGCGATGACTGCAGTCGGGTATTTTTAGGGTGATGTGCGAATGAGCGACGGTGAAAAATGGGATTCGATCGATCGATCGATGTAACGTCAGTGCCGAATTGGGTCCCCCTGATAATCAGTTACATACGCAGTAATTGACTGGCATATATTACAAAGTATAAAATGTCGCCACCATGCGTCTAACGAGAGGTCAAAGTTTATCTAATGAATGAATGAAGGATATCTGCTTAAGTATGCGCACTGTCAAAAAAGATATCGGCAAGATAGGTAGAAACGAGAGATATGTACATGTCGTCGCAATCAAACCGAATGAAATGAAAAGAAGGAACGACGAAGGAAGGAAGGAAGGGAAAGAGACGGATGTTGTTGTTTGTCATTGCCGTCACAGCGAAATGAGCGCCGAGAGACGTCGGAATTGCCTAAATTGGATCCGATCCGCCGCCTGTCAACAAAGCCTGGACGGACCCTGGCAACCAGAACACACAACATCAACAACACAACGTCATTCTCGAGACCCGGTGATGCTATCGTTATATTATCATTAATGTTATATTATTATTTCTTTCTCTCTTCAATATTGGAATATCTACCATAGCACCTGCTCTATGCTAGTCTACTTAAATATATATCTAGAAATTAATGCCGACTTATGAAGTTGAGGATGATGAAGAATGGAGAGAGAAGAGTGATTAAGTAGATGAATGAATATATCACAACTTCGCACCCTCAACCTTCTTCCCCGCCTCCACTTTCTTCTTCGCCCTGCCCTCTTCCCCCAGTTCCATAGACACAACCTCCCACCCCTTCACCACCCCTTCCCCGAAAATCTCCTCATCCCGCTCCACCCCCTCCCCAAAAGAAGACATATTCAAACCTCTCTCCCTCATAAACTCCACCAAAGCCCTAACATTCAAATCCAACACCCCCTCCGAATCCTCTACTTTTGTAAAGTACCTCGCAGATCTAGGAAACAAAATTCCAAAATCACTCTGAGACATATGCGCCGACCCGGTGGCATAATACAACCTCCTATCCGGCTGTCCGGGTATAGACTTCTGCGAAACCCTACTAGCCGTTCGTCTCAGCGATAGCAAACCTTCCCCTCCCTCTTCCCCCACGACATCTTTCGCTTCACTTTCAATTTTCGCTTCATCACCATGACGGAAGCCGGTTGGTAGCTCTGGGGTGACATCCATGCTCGAACTTCTGTTCAAACTTGGGAGCGAAGCCACACGTGTAACTTCATCCTTATCCTCAGCTTCACCCTCACCGAACCATTGTTCCTCGAATGCCCCACCTTTACGACTCATCACATGTCTAACATTAAAAACACAAATCAGCACCAAAATCCCACCGTATATATACTCTGAATGTCCATATCGCAAGGGGACATATATGTTATGTTATATAAAAACAACGTACCTCAACCCCCTCAGATTCTCCTTCCACTTATAAAACTGCAAACTCAAAATCCCCAACGTGGGCCCGGGTAACCCCCGCTTCCACAACGCCCTCGTCCGGTCACCCAATAACGGCAAACACCACGTATCTAACAATACCGTCGGCGGTGCTCTCGAAGTTTTCCCAATCTCGCCGTCCGGGTGGAAATGACGCGTGAGGACATCAGAGGGAACGTACAGCGGATCCTTCAACTCGTTTGTTTTACGGAACGCGGGGGCGTACCAGCAACTCTTTACGAATTGCGTGATGGTTGCACCGCCGAAAGAGTGGCCTATCCATGTTACACTTCCCGTAGAGATATCCAGTCTGTTTTTGAACATTTGTAATAATTGTAGCGTGGAGGCGCATTTAGTGTTTGCGTTTTTGGTTTTAATCGTAGTCGCGCTCGGAAAGACGTGAAAATCGTCGGTTATGTCTATCTCTTCAAACCCGGTATTTAGTGTCTTCACGACGGCGAAGAGGACGCCGAGCTCCCATAGTCTGATTTCCAGTTGTTTGTTTCTTATGGCGGCAGTTGTGGTGGAGATTTCGTGCGGTTGGGCAATGTAATTTATTCTTCTGACGGTTGGTTTTTCTTCTTTCTTTGAAGATGGTTTCCCCGTAGTGTTAGTATCTTTGGGCTTCTTGTCATCCTCGCTATCTGATCCACTAGAACTCGGGGTTTGCGGGACGCCGTGTGGGATATTTGCAGAAGAAGAGTTCTTATTCTCTGCTTCATGATGCTGTTTTTGTAATTCTGATAAAGCCGATTTATACCGCGGCTCGCGTATGAAACTCGCGGGTGCGCTTCCGTCTCGGTGTTCCGGACAGAGTACGACGGCGCCGTGAGAGGCTAGTGAGGCGGTTAGGTAGGAATATGTATTTCTCGTCCCAGCTAGGCCGTGGGAGAATATTACGACCGGAAAGCGGCCACCGGTATCCGATTCGGGGAGGATCGGGTGTGCCGGGTGGACGGGAAGTTTGATGTAATATACATGGCGGGGGATATACCTTTAATCATCCGGTTCAAATGGTTAGTAGTATGTATCAACTATTCAAATACATCCTGTTTTTCCTCTGCAATTTTAAGTATGTTACAGTATCCTTCCTACAAGTATTTATATTTCGATATCCACAATTTCTCATGTGTAATTGAGTAAATTAAGTAATATTAGAGAAAAGAAAAGATTTAATACTCACGAGAGAACGTTTGCTAAAAAGTCGCCCGCCCCTGCAAACCTACAATACGCAGCAACATATTCCTTCCTAGGCGACGGAATCCAATTCGCACCGCTTTGCGATCCTTCGCTTTTCGCTTGGCCCTTCAATGCTGCGGGGTAGAAGAGTCTGAATTGAACGGTGGGGATGTCGGAGTGGGATGGACAAGGAGGTGAGAGACCCGCGTCGACAAAGGGCGATACGGGGAGTTCGATGTCCAATGTACCGACTTCGTAAGGGCCTTTGTAGGGTGGGAAGTACGGGATTGGACTGAAACGGGAGAGGAGGGATGTCATTTTAAAGATTTAATGGTATGGTATAGTTGTAGTTGTTGTTGTTTTGAGAGAGAGGGTTCGAGATTGAGAGAAGAAAAAGAGGAGAAGAAGAAGTGGGAAAGGAAAGGAAAGATATCGGATGATTCAAAGAATCGATCAAATATTGGACGTCGTTATAGCGAGGAATTGTAGAAGTTACTCGAGTAAGTGAGTACTTATGTACTTAACGTATAATTAGACCGTCGAGCTTTGGATGGCTAGTGCTTTGAGCTGATGTTATAATCCAACATCCACATGTGCATATGCAACATGCAATAGAACACTGAGAACGCTCCAGATATCGCCGTTGGTTCCCTACAGGATGCAAGATAGGTAGACCAATGTGACCATGAGATAGGGTTCCTTTTATCAAAAGGATATTTGCCACGACTAGAATTGGAACCCAACCATTCCAATCTCAAGATGTCGTATATTGTTAAAATTAATCGATCCTGCAGACAACTCAGGACTGTTCAAAATGCAACAATTCCGGAAAAATGTAGGACAAAACAGAAGGCTGATTTATTTGTATGCACAAAATACCGAAATGATGTATGAGGTACGAAGATAAAGATGAGCTGGAGAACTCCGCGGCAGGGGCGACTTTTACAAAATACAAAGCTTCAAGATTACACGCCTTATTTAAATTTGCTGGAGAGCTCATCCGGTCCTTTAGGTGTGTACGTATCACCGGCTCTGCCGTCATAGTTTGTTCCACAAACAGCATCTTTCCCGCCGCGGGGGTAGCTCCAAAAGTGGTAACTGCTCGCACAAGCTTAAAAGCTGCCGCCAACCGAGCAATAAGTACCGACTTTGTGCGATCTGAGGTTGCAAAAAACCGACACGGGTGGACCAATTTCCGAGTCTTTTAGCATCTCGGTGAGACCTGAGGCACAAAATTTTTGTCCCCGAACTCCGGTCTCCTGTCCGCTTAGTCAAGTCTCGAGGCCAAGTTCAAGTTGAATTCTTGTTTCGTCGGAAACGGAAAGATTCAACAGAGCCGAGGTATCTCCTCCAAACACAAAAATTCCATATCCACGCACAGCCCCTTCAAAGAAACATTTTGTCATTATTTTTATGATTCCACTATAGTACGAACGAAATAACCTACAGGTTTTGTTTTTAGGTTATTTATAAGTATTCATCTGAAAAGAGAAAGTGATATAACGATACAGACCCACCATTTGGATACTACAAGACTCCATACTCCGTTCCAAGAACCTGTATACATCTAAGATAAAGAATACCCGTATCAAAAACTAACATCGAAAAATATGCAATTTAAACATTAATATAAAATATAAATGAAAAGAAATATAAATACCCATACCATAGATATCCCAATGGATTCATACTGCAGTGAATTGCTAGACGCATACGGTTCGGAATCCAGCGCGACCGGTTCGTTGCAGCATATCCAACCTGTATATATATAATAGTATCCCGTCGTATTAATTTAGATTAATCTCTACGCTTGCGCCAATCTGGAAATGTGACATCAGAACAAGCTTTCTGAGAGGCCGCCCACTCCGCAATCCTCTTCTGATGCCAGCCGCTTCGCCATCGTTGCGCTCCCTCAGGATTCTTCCGTTCACCAGGCCTAATAGCCTTTCCAAGGTGACAGTTTTCACCGTCGTGGACGAATTGAAAGCATCCAGGATATGCCTCACACGCCGCTATACATTCTTCCGCGGACCCCGCAGCGACTTTCTCGTCACCTTTACGTCCACTTCCAAAATCCGTAATAGAAGACCAATTGTCCCAATCGTCAACAATCGTCGTCATATTCTGTAACTGATCTTTAACGATTTGCACAAAGAACTCCGAATGCGTCAAGGGAACCTAACAGCACGGTTATAGTTAGTAAGAAAAAAAAAACTCGATTGGATACATTAAATGAAAAAAACTCGATTGGCATATATATATATATTATCGCAAGGAGTGCTGTAGGACAGCATTATCATATTACTACATACGTATTTATCCCTCCTTGAACGCTCATATATGTCCAATGCCTTCATATCCTGTGCCGAAAAATGATGCATCGTAAAGACGGGTTGGCACCAGTAAGTCGAAAGAAACGGGATGGTGGCCGGCTTGTGTCCGCTGAATTCCGGCCTTACGCTCACCAACTCGTTGCCATATTCTCCCAAAGCCCTACCGAGCATGTAATCCCCGCAGCAAGTGGTATGTATCTCCGGATCCCACCTCGTAGCGGTTCCCTTGTGAGTGATCGCAAGATCGTACATTAAACTTCTAGGGAACAGAGTCCCGCTTCCGCCATGCGCAAAAGCGACATTTGAAAGAAACACCCTAGACCCGAAATACGCCCTTTCCGAAGGATCGAGCATCGGTAGCCATCTGAGCAGATTGGACCAGATGATATAGGTATCGGCGTCTATGAGGAGATACCATTCTTTATCCGGTACCAGCTCCCACGTTCGTTCGAGGATATGGATGTTTTTGTATTTATCCAACGTCCATGCGGCCAGGTCCTTGTTATTCTGAGGGTCTCGCATCCCCTTCAGTGTTGAAATCCCAACAGTGCCATTTTCCCGCCATACGTCCTGCTGTTTTCGATAATAGTCGAATATGGAGTCTTTTCGCTTGACCTCCGGCGCGGTATCTTTCAGAGCGTCGTGGAGGTGGTATGGACCTATGTTTTGTTCCATGTCGGAGAATAACAGAACATTTGCATTCTTGGCACAGCGTAACGATGTCTGCATTAACGCGGGTATCTTTTCTTGTGCCTCTGTCGCTCCGGTTTTTACTATAACAACGAGGTTGTCGGCGATGGGGTCCTGCGGACAGTCGTTCACTTTGAGTGTAGCTATAGGAGGACGCGCGCGATATTGACTCGGTAGGTAAATGTATAGAATTAGGAGTATTATTGTGAACGGGGCGAACCGCCATAACTTGAACCTTTGCGGCACCATCTTCTCCTACGCATTGGGCGTACGTACGTATCAAGCTTAGACCCTCGCTCGTGCTCGATCTATGTTATATATATTGATAATTATAATAAGGACTGTGATAAAATTTTGACAAAGCTACCATGGATGAGAAAACCAACAAGAATGGTATAGCTAAGACTTTATAGTATACTGTTTTGCACATGGAAGCGCGGGGACCGGGGCTAGTTTTAAATTTCCCACCCATGTAGATATATATAGTAGTAGCTAGTAGTAGCGCTGAACCGAGAAGAAAATAATAATTAATATTCTATGTTAGCTAAGTAAATAATCACCCCATTGGAACTAATTTCTTTCTTTCTTTCTTTTTTCTTTTTTCTTGATTAACTGCCAAAGGATTGAGGCTGTCACAATTTGGAAAGGAAAAGTAACACGTTGGTGCCACCAGCTGGTTCCAGGAGAGATATGCTTAAGCGCCCGGGTGGGGAAGACTGTAGTCTGGGTGACTAAACTGTTGGAAAGGGCCGTTACTCAGCTGCTCAGAAATGCAGAACTGTGGCACAGAGTGCCACGGCTTCAAAGTAAAACTCCAGATATATATTCGAAAAATGAGATACAACCAATTAGAAAACAAATTTGCAAAAAAAAAAAAAAGATGCAGGGCTTATGGGTCAAATATTGCAAATAGTTTGCCGTCAAAGCTCAAGTAGGCGACGTAGTGTGCGAAAGATTTCGTGCAATTCAGTTACCAACTGCAAGAGTCCGCTGAAATATCCAACCACCAAGGAGTACGTATTTTGTCCCACATTTTGTGCACGGATCCGACTTATCCTAGAATCTGCATCATTGCAGTATGTAGTGCCCGAGCCCTCGTGAATGTAATCTTAAATTAACCTACGTTATATCATATCCCCTCCCCTCATCCATCTTTTATTTATTTATTTTTTTTCAAGGTTATCATGCCTGAACGACTATAGTTTTTTTTCGGTGCTCATTACCCTCAAGTAATCAAATAATTTATTTTAATACCCCCAGCTAGCAGCTCCAACATGGACCCGATAACACTCCTCATACTATCGCTACTCCATATCGGTCTTGTATACACCCAGACAGACAACCGTTTTATAAACCCTCCAGAACGCGACCCAAGTATCCCCTTCGCCGACCCGGACAGTAACCCGGTATATATCGTTGGCAACAAGATGAATATAACATGGACAACCCCTGGAACGATTACTCTTGTTATCTGGCAGACATACCCAAACGGGACAGACATTGGCGGTTTGCAATATTTGCCCGGTTCTTGTATGTACATAGACACCGCATGCCAAATTAAACCACCATACATATATTATATATATATACCTCAAAAAAAAGAAGAAGAAGAAGAAGAAGCTTCTAGAAAAAGAATAAGACGGGCTGACGGGCGCGTGTCGTGTGTAAAACTTATAGCATCGGTGACTAGAGGCTTTTACGTCTGGGATCCGATTCTGGTCGACGGTAGATACAACAACCCAACGTTTGATCTCAAAGTCAGTAAAGTATTTCACTTTGACTATTATATAAACGGAGGAACATCGGCCGTTGCAATCACAATGTCGTTTAATCTTACGGATGGCACGGTTGATAATCAAGGTAACATCAAGTCTACACCAACTCTCACAAGTAGCTCTACTCGCCCGTCTAGCCCTCCTACTCTGGTGACCAGCAGCAGCAGTAGCAATTGGCCGATATCGTCTGCGACATCGGACGATTTCCCTGAAACCACAGCCACCTTTTCCACGTCAACATCAACATCGCAGGTCGTCGTCGGGTCTACTGGTATAAGTACAGGTATTAAGATAGGTATCGGGTTTGGCATCGCTGTAGGGGTGATTGGAATATGTGTTGGTGCCGTGGGTTTATTCTTTTGGCGGAAAAGCTGCAGGAAAGATGGGATGGATATAGCCCCTCCAGCTCCACCACCTTTTGATCAACCCGTTAGCAGATCGGGTGGCTTGCCAAAGTGGGGGCCATCAGAGTTGATGGGAGCAGCGATATATGAACTTGGTCATGGTGGAACCGGAACACTAGTACATGCCGAACAAAATCGAGATCAAATGATCGAATCGACATCTAGATAATAACATCGAATCATAAAATATTAGATATTTGATGTGGAGGTAATGGGAAGATACTTTATTAATATATATAGTTTGCTTTCATTGGGGGGTACTCATAAAGTACGAAAGACCTCGGGAACATTGTATGTTTGGATAGTTCCTTGCATGCTTAGGAAGGCTAGACCTGTAATTATAATTATGAAATTATGAAGTAGTATAACATACCACAAGACTAGTATGACATCGAGTTGAGCCTCTGGCCAGCTGGTTTGTGCGATATAAAGTACGAGATGGGAATCTTTTCACTATTATAGGGAATCGATCCAGTTAGCTAGAATATCAGACCGATGTCAGTCTCGGGACCGATGTGTCGTGTTTGCGAAACGCCATAATAAACCAAGCTTCGTACTAATTCGCCTCTGGATTAGTCTTGAGACTACCTCTGGATATCCGTATCTTCGTTTGAAAGATGTGAGTGCATCGGCGTCTCGGCTTAACTTTTACCCAAGATTTGTGTTGCTGTGGTGTCGCATTTTGCTTATTGGGCCTTAAATTGCTACGGGGACTATACTTTCGCGGCACGATTCGAAGTGTATAATTTGGACTTTGTGTCTTTCTAAGTGATCAATGGAGAATATATTCCGGTGAGCACGTGCGGTCATTCTACGACTGCTGCATCATTGTAATCGATAATCTTGCCAAAAAGTTCAACATTGGCTTCACACAACTTTATACCATGTTGTGCATAAACTCATCCTTCGATTAGTTCTTGGAGCCATCATAGACTGTGTGACCTGGATATGAATAACATCAAAAGACACATTAGATTCTATCTGTAGCAATCACCCCGACTACGATTAATTCAATTCACAACCTCACACAATCACAATATCATCACCCAACTCTCCACCCACAGGTTCACTCTCCACACTACCCACATCCTTCACAACCGCCTTCCCCTCCTCACCCTCCCAAACCTTCACCAACCAAGCGGCAACCCTATCATACAACGCAAACGTAATCCCATCCAACCTCTTATCCTCCTTCGGATCCAACCTCTCCCTCCCCTGATGCGTAAACCCGTGTTTAACCCCCTTAACCTCCTCATAAACCATATTCACACCCTCCACCTTCCCAAACTTTGCATAAAAATTCTTAGCATCGATATTCAACATGTCATACTCACACCCTACCAGGTATATATTCCTCGGTAGGTCTTCCGTCTTCATATACAACGGACTCAGATTCGGGTCCTCCCGGTCGATACCACCGGGGACGTAACCCCATACGAACCGATGCGCCATATGCTCGAGGATATCCCTACCCGCGTGCTTCGGCCTCGTGTCCATCTTTGCCTGCACCGTCATGGTGAAGTCGAGGGCGGGGTACATTCCTATTACTGTTTGGATTTTACCCTTGAGTTGGGGTTGGTATGATAGAGCGGTGGCGAGGTTGCCACCGGCGCTGAAGCCGGCGATGGCGACGCGGGTAGGGTCGTAAAGGTGGGTTATACGTTCATCGGATAGGACGGCGGAGATGAGAGCGGTGAGGTCGTGGAGTTGGGTGGGCCATCGGACGTAGGGGGTTTTACGGTAGGCGAGGGCGATGACGATGGAGGTGGTGGCGTCGGAGATGTAGCGGTTGAATTGGGAGTCGAGGACCGGGTGGCCGACGTTCCAGCCGCCGCCGTGGATGTCGAAGATGAGGGGGAGTTTGTTGTTGTTGGGTTGTGGTGGGGAAGAGGCGGTGGAGGGAGGTGGGTGGGAGTAGGACTTTGGGAGGTAGATTTCGATGGTGGAGGGGGACCACCAGGATGAAGGGAGGTGGTGTCTGGGGATGGAGAGGGTGAACGTCGGACGGTCTTTGTAGTAGCCGTAGCGATACAGACGACTAAAAAAAAAAAAAGGGAATTGTCAGGTTTACTTCTAAAGTAGTTGTGCTTTTATAAATTTATAGGGAATAGAATAGGACCAATTGGGGATGTATGTATATATATACCGTAGGAAGAGGTAGACTCTGACAAAGTTATTCATCCATAGCAGCTTGACTAAATATCCGACCTGACTTAGTAGTGGCGGTTGTGGGTACACGGTCGGCATTATAATTATTAATTTTACCTTCTAGCTTATAAGCTTAGCTTGGGAGGAAGTTTAAAAGAAACAAAGGGTCTACAGAATATATTCTATTATTATTTACAAGATGGACCAGGAAAGAAAAGATAAGGGGATCACGGGACCGGTGAGAAGAGGAAAGGAAGCCTGCGGTTAACCCATTAAACTTAGCTGTTGGCTGTTATTATTCCTAAGTAGCCATCGCGCGTCTTCGGAGCCGAGGTATACAGCTGGGAGGGGGCCCACCTCGCTTGCAGTCTACACAGCAAACTAGAAAATCAATCACTGCAGGGTACAACATGCATACAAAATGTATTGTAAAGTTAGAAAATCCAATAATATATATATATAAATGTCGCCATCGGTCAATTGAGGTGGAATGGATGAAAAAAAGATATTTATATCGGCCGAGGGTTTATTTGTTTGTTTCGTGCTAACAGGATCCAGAGCTAATTAGCTCCTCGGGGAAGTGTGAGTACGAAAAGTCCAATTCGATTGATTCTGCCTTGTCGTACCACTCACCGTCGGTTGGATCCTGACCGGGGATTTAAGCTCGCCTTTCTGTCCGCCTGAAGAGCGCTCTTTTCGATTCCCGCCCCATATTAGCATTCATATTTGTTTAAATTCTCAGCTGCACATCGAGCTACTTGAAACTTTGCTCACACCCACAATATTATTCCTCATTATTGCTAATTGTCTAATATATACATTATTGTACTTTATACATCGCGTTGACTTTGTGTGTTTTTCGTCTGGCCTGTTTGTGACTTCTGCGTGAATGAGGCACGGACTGCCATTTTGACCTCTCTCTCGAGCTCTCTGTGGGCCTCGTGCTTCAAGTGTCTTGCCTTGATTGATATATTGATTTCGACTTTGGGGACATCCTGCCCAACCTGAGTGCCGTTATATATTTTGCGATTCCCATATTTTATTCAACGTGCAATTAACCCTCCTCCGCATATTTCCTGTTTTTCTTTGCATTATTGTTTCACTATAGCTACAAGCTACAAGCTACTGTACTAGCCACTACTCTGTCGAGGTTGCCCACCGTATATCTCCAAAAATACAACATACCCAACACTCTGTCACCATGGCTCGTGATTCAGAAACATCATCCTCAGTCAAAGGCAAGGAAGCCGAATTATCCAAGCTGGATAGCGGCGCCGCCGGTACCTTTGAAGACCCCCACAAACTGGTCTTCAACATCAAGGACCTTTCCGCCAATTCCGTCGTCCTCTACCCGGACCAAGCACAGATCACCCGTGACATTGACAACGTCTATCTCCAAGTATGTCCCAATCATTACCACAGTTCTTTGAAATCACTATAATATCACATATCGTATGTTATTGAAAACCCAATTTACTAACAAGGATACGTTTATTAATATATATAGCCCGGCGTGAATGAAATCACAATCAAAAACTTGACCGGCTGGTGTCAAGAACACTCCATCAAAGTCGAGGGCAAAGGCGATGCTGTAATCACCGATATGGTCGTCGAGACCGTCCAACGCATGTCCCTATACCAGAGCGTTTTCATCCCCGGTACCAACGGGAGTACTACAATGGTACCATTCAATCCCGGATCTGAAGATGAAGATGATGAAGAATCTCAAGATGAATCCGAATCCGAGTCCTCCGAAATAGATCCAGACGAGGACCCTGATTTCGCCGAGATCAGAGCTATCACCGCGCAGATCAAGGATATTCGTCTCCAAATCGATGACGCGCAGGAGGAAGTGAAGAATGCGGAGACCCAGCTTGCCGCTCTCGAACGTTACGGCGCTACCATTACCGCCGAGTGGGCCCAGCCTGAAATCATGACCCAGTTCCTCGACGCGTATCAACAAAACCGCAAGATTCTGTACACGCAGAACAAAAATGCCAAGCTGAACCTCTCAAACCTGGAGAAGAAGCTGGCCAAGAAGGAGAAAGAAAAGGTGAAGCAGTCGAAGAAGCCAACGGCTGCGAAGGCCAAGGCTGTGAAAGAAAAGGCAAAGGAACGTGCCAAAAAGGAGAAGGTAAAGAGGGAGAAGCAGAACCAGAAGAATGCTGAAAAGAGTCTTCGTCCCCACCATTCTTATCGCGTCAAGGTTATGGTTGAAGCCAATGTTGAGACCGAAGCGAGTCTCACTCTGATATATCGTAAGTATATACATACCTTCATAATACTCGAACGAATGAAAGCTCAAAAACTAATCTTCTCGGTAGTGGTTCATCAAGCTCAATGGTACCCGCGCTATGACCTTCGCCTGGATAGCATTGCTAAAACAGGTCAAGTCGTCTACCGCGCGCATTTTGAGAATAAGACCTACGAAACCTGGCGTGATGCAAAAATCACATTCTCATCATCCGCCCAGACGTTTGGCGGATTGAGGGAAATCGTCCCCACCCTCGCCCCGTGGACCTTATCCCTCAGCAAAGACCAAAATATAAATAGCGAAGATAACACCGCCGGCTTGTACTCGATCAAAGAACAGCAGGAACTCGCCAAGAAGGGCGTCACGTTCGGTAACAAGAATGCTAGGAGGAAAGCATCTAGTAATCATGCGCTCGAAGATGTAAGTTTCTCCCCCCCACTCTTTTCCCTTTTCCGTCTCGTGAAATCAGCTGCAGCTTGCGGTTTACGAGACAAATCCCCTCAAAAATTTCCCTTTCAAGTCAATACATGGTGCTTCCTTGTAGAGTATTGACCTTTTCTGTACAGTATCAGATGCAGTTGATGCTGCTCGAACAGGGCAACAAAAAACGTCTCATGATGGCTCGACAGGAAACTGGTCAAACAAATGTAACTCAACCGCAATCTAACGTGGCGCAACAGCATGCGATATTCAGTCAACAGCAAGCGCAAGTAGCCGCAGCGCAACAGGCACAGCAGCAGCAGCAACGACTAGTGCAACAGCAAGCGATTCCAGCAAATATAGCCCCCGCTCCATTCGGCAGCAATGCTACCACAGGAGGCTTCTTCGGAGGCGGAGGAAGCCTCTTCGGAGCATCCACATACCATGACAATTCACTACCGCAACTAGCCCCACCACCACCACCGCCTCCACCCCCAATGGGATCCGGAGGAGTGGCAGTGAACGACTTCTACAAAAAGCCCGACGAATCCAGCGATGGCGACGAAGCCTCCACCCTCGCTCCAGCCCGCAACGCCATGTTGGTAGCCGAATCCTCCAGCTCGGAGTCATACGGCATGACAACAACCTACGACGTCCCAGGTCTCAAAACAATCAAATCCTCCCCTCTCGTACGCCGTCAAGTTATCGGCACGATCGATATCCCCGCCGTAACCTTCACCTCCGTCGCCGTCGTAAAACTCCGACCCGCGGCATTCCTCAAAGCCCGCTTCAAAAACACCTCTAAGCACACATTCCTCCGTGGTACGGCCGGGTTAACCGTCGACGGCTCCTTCCTCGGCCAGACTTCCATCCCGCACTGTCCGCCTGACGACACAATATCCCTCTCCCTCGGTGTCGACACGGGCGTGCACGTCTCCTACGCCAAACCTACACTCGTATCCTCCTCGCAGGGTTTCATATCTAAAGAAAACGTGACGACGTTTAAACGTAGTATATTCATTCATAACGCCAAGTCGCAGATGTTGACGTTGACGGTGCTGGATCAGGTGCCGGTATCGGAGGATGAGAGATTGCGGGTGAATATTGTGAATCCGAGAGGGTTGAGAGAGGGTGGAGAGGGGGTGAAGACTGGAGCGCCTGGAGCGGCGAATTTGAATGATAAGTGGGGGAGTGCGGTGGCGGTGATGAAGGCGGCGGGAAATGGGGAGGTGAGTTATACTGTCAAGTTGGAGAAGGGTAGGAGTTGTAAGTTGCCGTTGGAGTATGAGGTCAAGTTGCCGGCTGGGGAGAAGATTTGGGGTTTGACTTAAAAAAAAAAAAAAATATGATATATTAGTTTTGAACGGGGTTTTTTGGTTAGGATGTATTGAAATTGCTACATGTATGGTATAACGAAGAAATAGTAAGTTGATAGTTACGGAATCCAAGATATTTAACAGAGTGAGACAAAGATGTCCTTGTCCTACTGTAAGCATCGCAACGAGACTAAGCATCATGATAAATTGAGTCAAATATGTCCAATGCTGTAGTAAGATTGCGTTGACAGTGTTGGTGGCTTAGTCATATATATCACGTGACACAAGGGCAGGATTGCCTCCTGGGCAGGTTTGAGCTGTTTGCAACCTGATCCTTTCCCCTTCACCCTCTTTTCCCACTCCTATAAATACTCTCCCATCGCCCACCACCTCGCAACCGATTCCCTTCTGCTCGCCCCGTTAAAGAAGAAACCATCGACGACGTCAACAGGCACTGAAGTTCACAAGGAACACCGCAGCCCTGCACGTTTACGTCTGAAAAAAAAAAAAAAAAAAAAAAAAAGACAAGTCTTATGAGAAACCATTGAAACTGCTGAATTCCATTTGGAGATATCGTTTATATTCATATTCGGCTCCTTCTAAAGCAATCAAAATAGAGTTGTGAAGAAGGACTATTGCGTTAAAAAAAGCTTTTACCAGCATCGTCGCTCATCGCTCTCCATCTCATATCGAGAATCACGGAAACTGTCATCACTGAGATCCTCTTTTGCGATCGCTGAGAGGAAACCTCTGTTGGAAGGAGACAACCCCATCCGTCCGTCTCGTATCGCCACTTTTGACTATATCACCTATCATCGTCACATAAGCACGTATCTTCACCGGCTATCACGAGAATATTTCTCTCACGCCCTCTCCTACGCACTTATTCTCTTCGCTGTCCCCACATCTCCCATTTTATATTCCACATTCTCCTCCCCGCTGCCCATACGTTCTCACGCCGAAATACGACTGGTCGATCTAATCAGTCAGGATGACTAATAGTAGTGTTGTGAGTTTTGTCTCCACGCTTGCCTCTGCTCTATCCAACAAGCAAAGAGATGGCTGACTAGCTGGCGAAACAGGGCAAGGTGTACGAGAAAGTCATCCACGATGTGATCCAGAGCAGTCAGATGGACTTTGAAGATAGTGGTGTCGATACCGCCGTCTTGGAGGAGTTGAAAAAGGTATGCAGCAGTTTCTTTTTTACTTCATCACTTCTTCTTTCCATTCTCTCAATATCGTTTTGCCTTGGTTGCGACACGCGACACCATTGTCACTACTGCATCGATAGAGGAAAGCAATATCGATGGTACGGAAAGACTTTGGTGACAGGCAAAGGCTCGAAAGCATCAAATCTGCCTTCATCGGTTATATCGATCGAAGTTTAGGTGCTCGAAAGGTGGTATTATTGTTGTTTCTATGTGTCCGCATATTGGTGGCCTTTACCGTGTCCCTTCGCTCGAGAGAGGGTCAAGCCCACCTTTAAGTTCCTAACGGACGGGGAGGGGTAAATATTCGCGGACGACGAGCGCTTCCAGTCATCACTCTTCTTTTTTTCGCTTGCTTGATGCGGAAAATCTTTCGTCCTTATATACCGGGCCGGTAGCTTGGGTTTTCTGAGTCGAGGAGTGGAGCGACAGGATCCTTCTGTGATTATATGCAGAGAACGGTGGAGACGCCTGACGCGTTCGCCACCATCCTTTTGTTCCGATTTGCTCGTTTTGCTCCGACCCCAACCAACAAACACTCCCCCTTCCGATATTCCAAACCTTGTCTCCGCTGCAACACATGTATGCCATGCCATGCCCATGCATGGACAGGAAATGTGACTTGCGTGATTGGTTTACTTTGATGGATTTTAACAATGATGAATGTTCATCTGTTAACGGTGTGATATGATCAATAGGTATGGCAGGAAAAACTATCGGCCTTCAAAGTTGCCACATTTCCTTGGGATCCAGAGCCCGTTCCAGAACCTGCCGCCAAAGCAGAGGAGGAGGCCGGTGGGGATCTTGCAGCCGACGGGACTCGCATCAAGCCGGATCCCGATAACGACCTGCCCCCTCCGCCGCCGCCGGCTCCGTTAGGCCAGCCGCTCAGCGATCCTAGCCTTGCCGCAGCACGTGCCCGAGAGATGGTGGAGAAGAAGATGAGTTCCGCAGCTTCGCAGCAGCGACCGCTCGGTTTGATGCTCCCCACTCTTCCCCAGCAACACCTTCAGACCGACGGGCCTGACGATGGTCCTGGCGGTCTGTCGAGGCCTGAGGCGGATGAACACATCCGACAGGTAGTGTTGGAAGGAGAAGAAATTCGCACGCACGAAGATGCGATTGGTGAAGCTCTGAGACGATTTGACATTCAGTCTGATGTCATGCAAGTACGGCCTCTCAATAAGAAGCGAAAAGCCGCAGCCGCTACATCAATTGACGTGACAGCTCCGTCGCTTACGCCTGCAGTTGCTGGCCCATCGGCTGTTCCAAAAATGCTTCAGACAGATGGTCCAGAAATGGATGAGGATGCCATCAACTCGGATCTCGACGACTCGGACGAAGAGCCCGTTGATGACGACGATGATGGGGAGGGTATCCCTCAGATAATGTTATGCATGTATGAAAAGGTGCAGCGTACGAAGAATAAATGGAAGTGTGTACTTCGCGATGGGGTTCTAACAGTCAACGGTAAAGAGTATGTTTCACAATTGCTCCTTAATCGATATCCTTTCTTTTTTGAATCCACCACAGCTAACTCGGTTTCAATAATTAAGATACGTCTTTAGGAAAGCTAATGGGGAGTATGAGTGGTAAATGCTGCTGGCTTTATTATCTCCTTCCTTTTATTTCTTATTCCGTGACTGGCCATCTCATTGGCTCTACATCCTTTCTTCTTCCCACCACCTCGGCATGACATTATCACTTCCTTTTCTGAATTCGAAGGTCACTTGGACTCTGCCCAAACACATTTAAAACGCCCTTTGGTGCGATTTTTTGTGGCTAGCTTAGGAGTCCTTGCGCCTTCTTTTTTTTTTTTTTCTTCGCAAATGATGATTTATGGCTATTATGCTTCCCTATTTTAAACGTGGACGCTTTTTTCAGCCGCCGGGCATGAACATGTAATATTCTTGAATAATGATACGCGATCCCATCATCAGTTAACCTACCTTTCTACAGCCTGTTTTTGGATTTTTTACATTTCCGCCTTTTGATTTCGATTCTTTTTTGTGCGTCAAAATCTGCTGATTAAACTAAAGCTACTACTACAAAAACACGGCGTTTTTACGGGAAACAAAACCGGTTGTAATACCACAAAACACGACTTTTTTTTTTATTTCTTTTCTTTTTCTTTTTCCTTTGTTATTTTTTGTAACGTTTATGATATTATATATTATATATTATGCATTATAATTACAACCATGCTGGAAACCACTTGCTTTATTTGCGCGTTTTTCGTGAAATCGTTATAAACTCGTTTCTTCAAACTCCATCTCCCAAACACACTCCCCCTTTTTTTCCCATTATTTTTGTGCCGTGTATACGTACGTGTATTTAATAACAGGCCATTGCAAGCCACGTTGTTGAATCGTTATGGGGGGTGGTCTGTCCCGCGTCCCCGTGATGAGTTGATGGGGATGTTTTTATGAATCCAGGTGGATGACTATAGTACCGTTCAAGTAACTACTGTTGATTACTCTTGATTTGTGGAGTGCATGTATCGCGATATCGATACCTTCTTTCACTATTTTTGTTTCTACTGTATTGTGATAGTCTGGAGTACACTCAACATTGATGAAGTTGAGAAGAAGATGGGGTAGGGTTTGTTGAGAGAAAGCTGGAGGTCTCATGTGAATATTCCATTGCAATTCATGGATTCAACATATGTGTACGTACATGTAGACCAGTGAGAACTATTGGCTTTTGGTGTCTAGGTGCAGTTTCCTTGGGGTATCTGTCTATGAAGCTGGTCTTCACTTTGAGTTTCCATTTTTACAAGACAAAAATTTAAAAGCTAAGTTTGATTTTTATAACAACTACTCTTATTTATCACTGGCCATAGCAAACTTGGAAGCAGCGAGTCAAGATAAGTTACCCAAATATGTAGACGGCCGACGCGTACAAGATATGAAAGAACGAAGAGATGGAATTTGAAAAGAGTCTTAAAAATCATAAGCAGTATAACTTCCCATATAACACAGGAGTCACCGCCAAGGAAGAAAGACCTATTTATCCGGAAACCCAATTCAGTAGAACCACAAAAAAAGGCAATTTTTACAATTCCACCGTTCTGGTCATGTCTTCGTGCGCCGCGGGCTGGTGTACGCGACAACTAAGGTAGTATGATCACATTTACCACGATACCACGCTGAGGAATATACCTATACGAAGCTCTGTATTATACCTATTTATGCACTCCATACAATATTATTCCATTTACGATTATGCGAATATGCGATTGTGCAATTGTGAAAATTAAAAAAACCTGGGTAAATAGGTCGGTTGTTCATCCGCAACCGTAATGCTGGTTCATAAAAGTGGCCATTAATCTGGAGAAACCCCCCCCCCCCAGCCCCGCTGAATATCATATTGAGCAAAAGTTTTTTTAAAAAAGGGTTACGGTTGACAAGATATAACTAAGTACTTTTGTACAGCATGTATTAATTTTATAATGTAGGTATATTATAATATTATCTAGACACGAGGTAACTAGGCGGGACAAAATGAATAATTGAGGGTGATATTATAGCGCAGGAGAAGTATTTGAATGAGGCGTCGTCATATGTATAGTCGAGTATATTAATGTGACGAAAAAGGTTTTAAAAATGCTATATGACTTATCTGCTATATTTGGTTTTTTTTAGTCTTTTTTGTGGGTTCTAAGTACACACGGACCGACTGAGCCCGCCGCGAATCCGCTTATCGGTTTCGCTGTCTCGTTTAATTGTCATAGCGCGGGCGGGATGGGTTCATGAAGTGACAGTTTTTTTAAGTTATCGAACAATAAGGGGATTGCTATAACGCTATCGAAATATGTTAACGTTTGCAGATGGTGTGCGGAGTATACTATATCAAAAATAATTTATAAGAAGGAGGTCCGGTCCAGGCGCAGCCGCAATAATTATGATACAAAAATTGGCGAAAGAAAAAGTGCGGCTTGGTCTGTGCACCCCTTTTCCCCTCAAGCTGAATCTTACATATATTGATATTAGTTTGAAATCATAAAAAAAAAAACACGAGCGCGAGGGGGGACGGTATCGATAACTATCGCGTATGGGTTTGGTTTGGTGATGTGGTGTGGTGTGGTGTGCTTCATTTCGTTTCTGACAATGGAATCCCAAACTACCGGCATCGTTTATCGTCTTTTACCCTACCTTTCCTCTTCGAGCGGTTTCATTTGGGAGGAACGGGAATTGCACTATTAATTATCTGCTCTTAATCAATTAATACCATGCCCCCAGTCGAAATTTTTTTTATTAGTCGGGACGTGCACGCGGGGTTCCCGATGTGTGGTTACGGGTAAACTTGAAATGGCAAGATGGGATGAATTCAATATATCTGGGCATATTTCCTTTTTCCTTTCTTTCCTTCTTTCTTTCTTTCTAATAAAAGAAAGAAGAAAAAAAACATGAGTATTATAAAGAGTAAAGGGGATTGAAGCTGAGTAGATTAATTAAGTGATAAGGGTAGTCGCCATGCGAATACGCCTTGCTGGCATCATTTGAGTCGCTTTTTGGAATTTATAATTGATTTGGCGGGTAGGATATAAAATTGATTCCAATTGTAGACAGAGATAACACCAAGAAACGATCGATTGCCAAGTTCGATTGAAATTTCGGGGCGTTGGACTAAGTACTGCCTCAATTGACTCTTCAACCGTGGTGTATACATATACTCCCACCCGCTCGATCGAGCTCCAACGTGACCGAAATTCAAACGGTTTTTTCGGAATCAATGCGATATCTTCCACTTTGTAAGTTTGAGAAAACAGTCAGGAGATGTGATTTTTCTCTCTACTATAGTATGTGATTTTTTTCTCTCTCTGGGGGGGTACATATTCTGAAACGCGTTCTTCAAAGTCCGTAGAGACCAGGTGATATATCGATATCAGCCGGTAGAACCGGGGCATGGCTGCAGGTAACAAGGGTTTCTCTTTTTTGGTGTTGGGCGTGGTTTTTTTTTGGTGAGCAAGGCTTTTTGGGTGCCACAACCCCGGACTGGACAAGGCTCTGGGGTAGCCAATGCCGGAGGAGGTCTAGTTCAGGTACAAGTTTCCTTGTACCCACATGAGAGAATCCCACCTGTCAAGCATGCTCGGAACCTGCTTTTTTGCATGGTGGAATTTTTCTTCTTCTTCAACTAATAGTACCAGCGCTGCAGCGGGGATCGTCCTGGCTTGCATTTTACAGCATCGTACTTAACCCAACCCTGTTGACGTTTTGCCAGGCGAATTATTCAAGGAAGGATCGATTCCAATTACTAACAGTAATGTGTGGGAAAAATGATTTACGACTAGGGCTGGATATATGTGAAGGGGAGTTTTACGATCCCGATGATTGCAAGTCCGGTTTATATTTGAATTTATGAGCTCTTGCAGTTCATCCAGTGAATATATTATTCATTCACCTAGGAAGCTAGGAAGTACTTAAGTGAGATATGACAATTCCCGCTAAAAAAAAAAAAAACCGAGACCTTTCCCAGTTGCATCGGCCGAGCCAACGTCCCAGAGATAGGAAGTGGCCCTGTCCATGAACCTAGCTGGCTAATTAGCATTGTTTTATACACCGTCATATGGCCTTGCGTCGATGGTATTTGGGTGAGCCCACAGGATCAGAAGGATGAAGTGGCGAAAAAACTTGGTCATGGAGCCCAGCGATTGTTGGAAATGTTTCACTAAAAGAGGTCAAAGCTCGGTGGAGAGTCCAAAACAATAGCAATTTTGTTTTTCATGTACAATTCGCACTTGCCACTCAATAAGCTGCTGTAAAGGTTCACAAAGGCGATCTTGATATGATGGGTTAGGATCGATCAGGTGTCTTTGCATTTTTTCAAGTAGCTATGGATTTCATGCAGCGGAGATCTCGCCTCTGCAGTGTTTTGGAAGGTGCGTTACCGAACTCCAACGAGGATTTCTGTGCATTGTTCTAGCTGCTGGGGAGGCAAACTTTTGCTAGCCAGATAGCCGGTTCTTTGTCATTTGCGCATGCATGGGTTCGACCGAATATTTTGCATCGGCGGGGGTATCCCGATTTCCTATCAAATGACCACTGATCTTTGGTACTCATCGTATTGCAGTACGCTGAACCAGGTAGAAGTCTTCAATACTTGTCTTTCGAACTTTGGGAACTATATTTTTTTTTTGATGGATATTGAAGTATAGATATTGAGGTTATAATATACATGTATGATTCTTGTCCGCTATACACGGGCTGGACTATCAAGTAAGAAAAATTCAGAGTGAGTGTCGGTATATGACAAGAAGATTCCGGAAAAGTGAGAATTTGGAATCCCACGAGAGCGAGAGAAAGCAAAAGACCGTCAACCAAAGGTATGGAGGAGAAACGCCAAAGAAGAAAACTAGCTAGATCAAAAAAAGCGTGATATCCAAAAGTAAAATCATTCCCAAATCCTGATCTGACTCCCAAGGAAAATTAAATGGGTAAATAAGTTTGTACATGAAATTATTAGCGTAAGAGACGAAGCATGAGCGAGCGTAAGATGCATCCGGGGTTTGTTGCATGTTGTGAGGAACTTTTTTTTGGTTCTTTTGAAGCTTTTGGGGGTTCAGTTGTTATGTGGATATATATCCACGTCCGGGGATTTCCGGATATCCGTCGGTGTCCTGCACAGAGCGAACGATTCGAATGCTTGGGGAGGTTGCTTCGTCGATTCAGAAGCTTTTTTAAAAATTAAGGCTATAGCTTTTTCTTTGCAAGAATTGCCCAACGCAATAGCATTTTTACGAAATTGAAACTGTGAAATGAAAAAAGATCCCAAAATATTTATCAGTGTTCGTATCCCTTGTCGAGGATACCTCTGTCTGTGATAACGATGATGTGCTTCTGTAACGATTTCTGCTTTGGATAAGGAGCTTCGAAGATTTCGCTGATTTCCTCCAAGGTTCGATCCTTAGTTTCGACAAAACTGTGTTGATTGTAAGCAATTTTGGATCGTTGGAAATTATGCGGGTTGTAGAGACTTACATGAAATAAATGCAGATAACCTCAAAGAAATCCCAGGCGATATAGAGGAAGTAAAGCTTCCACCCGATGGCAGCGAACGCCACTGGGATCACGAAAGTATTAATAACACCTGCAATGTTGACTGCTAAGTTGTAAACACCCATACCCTTCGCACGAGTTTCATACGACAGACACTCGACAGGATACAGTGCCTGGAGCGGGGTGTAGGCGAATGAGTAGGTGATACCAAACAAATAGATGAAGGCAATGGCTGCTCTACCACCTGCGGCGTTTGATTCTCCCTCGGAGCCATAAAGACCTGTGAGAACAGTAATCATGGTCCAGATGCACACAAAGAGTGACGTGCCAATCAAAAGAACCGGTCTTCTACCGAGGCCATCGGTGAAACGAGCGCCGATGGTGGCCACAAAGAAGGAAAGAACGTTGAGAACAGCGTTATACATAAGCTGAGTCTTGACGTCGTTGATTCCCAAGTTCTGTAGAAGAATTGGCATGAAATACGACACTGGGCCGTTACCGGAGAGCTGAGAGAACATTGCCATTCCGAGAACGCAAGACATTCTCCATAGAGCTGGCTTGGAACCAACAAGCTCAGAGTAATCCCACCAACGTTTGTCGGAACCTTCGGTGAAAATCTCTTCCATCATCTCCCTGTACTCGAGAAGAACAATAGGGGAGTTTCGATCGCCGTTTCCGTGATACTTGGTAAGAACTTGAATGGCTTCTTCGTGTCTGTCGTTAGAGATGAGCCATCGAGGAGTTTCGGGACAGAAGAGAGCGCCTAGGACTACGAGGCCAGACGCTACGGCTTGAAGCCAGATTGGAAGTCTCCAAGAGAGGTCGTCTTGGATTCTCTGTGTTCCGTATAGGGTCCAGGTAGCTGGGATACCACCCACGAACCAGAAAGTATTGTAGAGACCAGTCAGAGTACCTCTCCAGGCTGGATGGGCCATCTCAGCGACGTAAGAAGGACCAGCTGTAGACGTGACGGCTACACCGAAGCCGAGAACAAAACGTCCACCGATAAACATTGCCTTGCTAGTTGCTGGTGCCTGAACACAAGTACCAAGGATAATAATGGAAGCACCAATGAACATTCCCCATCGGCGACCCCACCAATCGGTAAATGGTCCGGCGAAGAAGGACCCAACGATGTTACCGATGGTGTAGATACAGAACACTAGACCAGTTTGTAGGCCTTTGTCCTTCATGCCAAAGTACCTATAGGGCTGTTAGTAAAAACTCAACCAATAAATGGAGTTGGTTATGAGACTGACTGTTGATAATATGGCATCACGTTAATACCACTCATTAACGATCCGTCATAACCGTTGATGCACGAGTTTAAGAAAGCTACTAGCAAGAACATGTAAAGCTTGAGCATATTTTTAGTCCACGGCGACGGCTTAGTAGCCAACAAGGCATCGGCCAAGCCTATAGTTATCCATACGATTAGCTCTCGTTGGAACCATATAAGACAATATCAAGAACCAACTCACCGATGTTAGCCACGGTTGTGACTTGACCCTCATTTTGAGAATGTGCGTATTCGAACTGTTGACGCTTTTCATGTTAGCGACCCAGCCGGTTTTCAATATCTGAGTTAAATAAGAGTGAGCCCTACCTCGTTTAATGTTGGGGCCTCATTCGAGACTACTTGGATCCATGATTAGAACTTGACAAGTCGATTTCAAAATCAGGATAAGTCAATAGGAATATTACCATATGTCCGCCTCCACGAATCCGAAGCTTCCTGGTTACCACTTCCCCATGACTCGCGCTCCCTATAATACACTCGACCTTCTTCCTCCTGGTTACCCATTGTTGACCGCCGTCTATCAAAACCAAAATCAAATTCCTGGGCTGCCTTCGAATTGAGGTTTGACATTCAGGGCCTATTTATTCTCTTCGAAATTCGAATTCGACTTTCTGTGCTTTATATCCAAGAAAAAACCCACTCTTACTCCGTTTGTCGATGATGGAGCAAGCTAAAAGTCAGGTCAAAGCTTGTCTTGCTTTTTAATACCAAGATATCATCAAATGATTATCGGTATCCCGATTCGCTGGTCTCACCAAAGTAAATGGTGGATTCCGCTTTTTTGGAAGTATAAAAAAGAGAGTGATGGTCGCCAATTTGGAAAGTACATCTGTACAGGGGAGAAAGCGAGTTTCTTATACGATTTGCAGACATGCGCAGGCAAAGTTCGCAAAGAGCATCCTCGACCAGGGACGAGTTGGTGTGCGAATTAGACAAAACTCATACCCTTGGGTCCCATCTCCAGTACTGATGGATATGCGGCCCCAGAAAAACATGTCTGGGAAGAACTGTGGAGAAACGCTCTGACAGTGTGACCATGAGGCGTAAGTGATTTTCGCAGGGATTCGAAGGGGCATAGCGTGCTGCTCAAAGGCGTGTTGCGAGTGGCCAGAGAGAGAGAGAGCCATGCGGACTGGGTCGTCGAATTCATCCGGAAGAACCTTGAGAGGCCATGCCATCCTCCTTGGTCTTGATAGCGGAAATCACACGCAAGCTGCAGGCGAGGAAATGACTTTGTTCTCCGCTTCAGAGCCCCGACTGGAAGAACGAAGGAAGGAGGACGTGGACCCACACCCTCCCAGAAGAAGAAAAATTTAAAAATACGGGGAAGTGCTTCAGTGTGCGAGAAAAGAATGCGAGACCCTGTCAAAAAGATTCAAGATGTTGGATTTACCCGCAAAAGCGTGATTTAGGCCAGGGTCAAACGTGCATGTATGTATTTTCTATATTGTACGAGACCGATGCTGCTGACATGGATGACCCATCGTCAAAAATGCTTTTCGAAGCGTCAACTGCCTTGGAATAATGTATTGCCAGATAGTGTTGGAAACGATGGCACGATGTTCCTGAGCCACAGGCCCGCAGAATCTATGGAGGTTAATTACATGTACCCTTTGGGAATATTTTTCCCATAGTGGGGAAGAATTTTGCCGGGTCTTCTAGAATCCATCGACATCGATTACTTCTACATGCGGGTCTTCTTCCCGCAGAGGGACAATAGCAGCCCACTCTACCGGTTGTCAGAGTCGACATCCCGCCTCTTGAGACGCTTCGAAAACAACGTGACCGATACCGCTGGGAAGTCCGCTAAAATCAAGCTTTTTGGTTGAATTATAAAAGTGAACAAAATCTTGCAAAGCATGCAATTCAAGGTAGCTGGTAGCAGAAATGCAATAGCTCTGCCACCCCGAAAATGAGCCCATCAGGTGGGAGAATTAATCGATTCGAGCGCTCAAGCGCTTGTCTTGCATCTCGGTATACACCGGTGTTTGATTTCTCACTGCGCAAGAATTGCCCCACCATTACTCCACAAAAACCTTTTAAAAATTGTATGCCATGGTGCATGCACCGGTGGCCCACCATACATATTCTTCAGAGATTCGAAGTAATTCTAAAGCGTCTGGCCCACTCTCTCCAGCTCCAAACTCCGAATTTTCTCCCTACCAAGGTGCTTCAATAATTAAAAATTAAACAATTAAAATTTTGTCGGAATTTCGTCTCGTTTTTATCATGGTTTGCCTTTGGTGGCGTTTTGCCTTTGATGAGGGTTGCGAACGATGCTCTTTGCGAGCCAGCCGTGTCGAGTTTAGCCGGGTCAGTGGGACCCGTCAGCTCCGAGAAGTGCCCTCACTTGCCCACCACACAGTCGCCCAATAACATTTCCGGTAAAGGTTGCGCGAGTCCAGCGGTTGAAACGACTGCTTATGTCTGTTTCCTGCCGTCTTGTCATGACACCCTGCACAATGACTGGCCGGCTGCTGCTCGTATTCTGAATTTTTCCGTGCTTTTAGTTGCAGTCGGAGTTGATACCATTTCAGAAGAAGCGAGAAGAAGATTCCTGGAGAAGCAAAATGCATGCTGCAGAGCGTGCGCACAGACCGAGGATTCAGTTTTCCAAGGTCGTATCCACATATAATTACAAATGCAATAAGATTTTGAGTTTAAACGTTTCACTTATGCGATACGAAGCGCTGGCTGGCCATGCCTCGGCCTCGGACATCTACGTGGAGAGAATACAGCTGCATAGTTGGACCTACAGCAACTTTGATACTGTTATCTATCTATCTATCTCATGGAAACCGAGATTTGATGCGAAGCGCTGGATAAATCTCGTTTGGTAAAGGTTTTTGTTTTAAAAACTTCGAATAGGCAAATCTGACGAGTGAGCATTTTAAAAATCAAGGCCCTCGAACGCGACTGCGGTATGCAATGAATCGATATTATTGGCTAAATTGGACCGAGATTATTTCAATGGGAGATATATATTACTATTCCAAAATTTCATCCATGACGCAGTAGAGATGTCCGTGACCAAAGTGATGGCCCCAGAAACCTTGGTGCGCCAGACGCTCGTCTTCGGTTTCCCCTCGAGGTTATAAAATTCAAAGAGGGGAAGCGGTCAAAGCGGCACTCCTGCAGCAACAAGCCCAAACGTTTAAATGATCATATGATGATGATCTTGCGACTTTGAGATTTAAAATTCAAGAAATTGACCGAATTTTAAAACTGGTTTAAAACTATCCAATCATACGCATGTTCTTCTCGTCCATCGGTCAAAGAAACGAAAGTCTCTCACTTTGCCGCGGTACCGCAGAATATTATTCGAAAACAAAATTTACCCTGGTCCGAATGATACCAAAGCGGTTTAAAAACTGACTCGTTCGGTGCAAATTTAAAGAACAAACGTTTAAATATTTTGAGACTCGATACTCTTGCGAAAGCCATCAGCCCAGTGCAGGCATATCATATCACTCGCGGAAAAAAACGCGGAGGCGGGCCTCAGTCCAATACCCCCAATTTCTCACAAGTTGGCGCTGTCAGGCTAGCAGTGCACACAATCGCACCTCGGATTCTAGAAAAGGGGCATGCTGGGGAATATATAACTCAGACACGCCTATAATAAAACGCAACACTTTTCTCTCAACTTCGCGGCTTCGCAAATTCGAAGCGAATCAATGATCCATGTATCCCTTAGCTGAGAGTTGGAATGGGAATCCCAAGTTTAAAAGCATGGCAAGCACGTTGTTTCCGGATAGATGGCGCACTTGGCTAAAGTCACTTCACTTGTCGCGGGCGATCATCTTCGGTTTGTCTCGTTTCGAGAGCATCCTAAGCTTCCCGGCCAGGCGATAACCATCATTCTCAAGCTTATAACATTTTCAGTGTCAAAGCGTCGAGGGGTAAAGTTTAAAAGCCCCTCCAATACGATATAAAAGAAAGAAAGAAAAACCCTCGGCCTTCTAGGCTAAATATCACAGGCGTATGTAAATAGAAAAACGTCCTCATTGTGTCCTATGAGAACCTATGCAGCCATGTATTCAAAATAGGGGCTGAGCAAAATATAAAAGTGCTTTGACCTACGGAAAAATCAGAATACTGGAGTCCGTTGAATAAGATATCCCTGGTTCGTAAACCTATTGATACGAGAATTCGGTACAGTACCTGCATCAACGGTCGACTTCCCGCCCCTCTTACACCCAAATATTTGGATTACTTAAGAACACGAATAATCGGTCATTCAGCTCATCGATAGTATTCATATATATTGGTATCGTGCAATCGTCGATTAGCCTATTCCCGAACTATTGTAATGCGGCGCAAATTGCGTTGAATCTTATGTCTCGCTTAAAATGGATAAATTGCCTTTTCAAATCAAAAGATCTCGTATTTTAGATAGCTTACTCCTTTTCTCGTCTCATAGATCCCGTGTGTTCAGTTGTTCGGAGAGATTCAAAGAACCGCCAGCTGAAATTCGTATTGCTTTGATTGTAGGCTGTGGTTTCTGGAAACGTCCCTTTTTGGTTTTCAGTCGTAGCAAAGCAGTTTCTGATAAGATGTAAATACGAATATCTCACGTTGGCAGTCTGGCTTGCGAGACAACTATCTCACCAACAGGTCAAAGAAATCGACCATTTTCGAGGGCTCCAGAACAAATGTTAAGGCAACCAGTTGATAAATTGAGAAGGTTCATGGCCCGTTGGAAATCTCTTGTAAGTCGCAAAATAATTATATATGTCTCTGCCAAGTGTGGATCCGAGAATAAGCTTATTTTGTTCTATAATCTATTAGTAGAACATTTAGACGAGATAAACTATCGATATCGATAAGATATAATTCCACTCAACCGCTTAAGCGCATTTTATGGAGATATCACGTCCTAAATAAGAATAGCCAGGTATAGAGCTTCGGAATATTCGGTTTTATCACGATTGATTGAGGCTCTCAAATGTTACTTATATGACTTCTAGATATACGAAGTACATAGTATATATTATATATAAAATAGGTACATCTATCGACTCCAATTGTGATTATTATAGTGCTTACTACAAATCAAAATTTAAAAGCAGAAAAGAAGAAAGAACAGGCTTCACTCGATGATAAAAACCCTAGGGACCGTATAAGTTGCAGACTAAGACTCTTTTTAATATCTACGAACTTGAATGGTCTACGGGGAAATCTTTCGAATCAATAGTTACCCTATGGCCAGAGAGGCTTCGCGATTGCCTCAGAATATAAAAAATAAATTGGAAATTGCCATGGAAATCGATGAAAGAATTGACATCTGAATATCATAGAGGCCGACCCTGATAACGTGGTATCCCGCTTTCCATGGATCCGGATCCGGAATCTATCGAACGGTCCGTAAATTTGACTAATACTGTAGAAGAATATACATGCTAGCTTGATCGGATGTCTTGGGTCGATCAATCGTGATGTTTTTGAAGACGTCGACGATGGAATTACCGCAAAAGTGTGATATTCCAAGACCGAAGACTCGACCTGTATTTATGTAAAACCATCACATTGTACATTGTTGCATTTTGATATGGGTTTTGTGAGGGTGAATTATACCGAAAGTGTCATCGGAAACGGGAACACGGAACGAAATGCCGTAGATCTGCACGCCGAGCCGAATGCGTCGGTTCGCCTCAGCTGTGCATCACCTGTGTATCACGCTCTATATAGGTACCTTGGGATTGAACCCTTGTTAGAGGTTTTCCCGGAACATACATAAAAGATAGGTTGCTTGAAAATTAGACGAATTCCGGCTCGCATTTAAAATATTTTTGTGGGTCATATCTTAAATCCAGTGACATGACATATGCATAGCTATAGAAAGCTCTACAGCAAACTTCGCTCGAAAGGAACCAAGTGTTCTTTCAAGCCTGGCGACGGAATGGTTCTTCTTTCATCAGAATTGTAATTGCCAAAAAGACAAGAACTAGCACTAAAAGGATATCTCGACGAATTTGAAGACTCGATTATATCATCAATGTTCCAGAATTATTCCGAGGATTTAAATCGATTTGTGTTGTCAAAATCTCTCCAGAGTTATTCCGAAAGCCTTCAATCACGAGTCCAAAGAACCTTTTCTATGTGGGGTTGAGGTTTAATCTAAAGTCTGAGGGTCCAGCCGTGGAGGCTAACTCGGCCGGAAAGATAGCTTAAGCGTAGGACTAAAGCGGCATGGTTGACCCATCGGGCGAGCTCCAAAACTCCAAATGTGCGACAGAGTGTATACCGTTGACAAGCTCGACCTTGTCGCGAAAAGTGGATATACGGCTATATGGCGCATCGAATAAATCCGAGCGAAGAGAGAAACACCAGGGTCAAAGTTCTCGGAATTGACGCGCGACGGGGCGGCCAAAGTCGAACAAGTTCGTATTTAAACCTCGGAGGTTCTGCTCAATGTTCAAGATGGTTCGTAGTCCTTCCCGCAAATAGCTATTTCCAGAGAAAGTTTTATATCTATCTTTTAAGAAAAGTTAACAAAGTAGTATTAACCAAGAGAATTCTAGAGGACCAGAATGTCTTTACCATCTGATTTCCTTTGGGGATTTGCGACTGCTGCGTATGTACCCCGCATACCCCACTCCTTCGAGATCTATGGATTCCCGCGACGTTTAATTGATTCACCTTATCGTTGTGTTTTGTAGCTATCAGCGAAGATTCTTGACTAACTCGCTTTTTGTCTATCGATAGCTACCAAATTGAGGGCGCTGCTGCCGAAGACGGCCGTGCACCATCGATATGGGACACCTTTTCCAAGACCCCTGGCAAGGTCGCCGATGGAAAGACCGGCGATGTCGCTTGTGATTCATACCACAACGTAGATGAGGACATTAAGCTCTTGAAGGATCTTGGTGCAAAGATCTACCGTTTCTCCATCTCCTGGCCGCGTGTCATTCCACTCGGCGGCCGCAATGACCCAGTGAATGAGAAAGGCGTCCAACATTACGTTACATTCGTTGACAAGCTTCTCGAGGCTGGCATCCTGCCAATGGCCACTCTATATCACTGGGATCTTCCGGATGCACTCGATCAGAAATATGGTGGTCTCTTGAACAAGGAAGAATTCAGTTTGGACTTTGAGAGATACGCACGCGTCATGTTCGAGGCGCTGCCAAAAGTCAAGCACTGGATCACATTCAACGAACCCTGGTGTAGTGCTGTTCTTGGATATAACGTCGGTTTGCATGCTCCTGGTAGAACTAGCAACCGTGACGTTTCCCCTCTAGGCGACTCCTCCACCGAGTGTTGGATCGTCGGACACAGCTTGCTTGTTGCCCACGGCAAAGCCGTCAAGGTTTACCGTGAAGAATTCAAGCCAAAGAACGGAGGTGAAATCGGAATCACATTAAACGGTATGTTCGTATCATTATCCGGATATATATTTGGTGCTTGGTGCTAATGAATTTGTGAACTTATAGGTGACTGGGCTGAGCCTTGGGATCCCGAAGACCCTCAGGACGTTGAAGCTTGTGACCGCAAGATCGAATTCGCCATCTCCTGGTTCGCAGATCCAGTCTACTTTGGAAAGTACCCTGATTCTATGAGGAAGCAACTTGGAGACCGCCTTCCAGAGTTCACCCCAGAGGAGGCTGAGCTCATCAAGGGATCCAATGACTTTTACGGAATGAACCACTACACCGCCAATTACATCAAACACAAAGAGGGAGAGCCAGATCCAAACGACTTCCTTGGAAATCTCGAGACCGGTTTCTACAGCAAGGCCGGTGAAAACATCGGTCCAGAGACCCAGAGTGTCTGGTTGAGACCTAGCCCTATCGGTTTCCGAAAACTACTCGTCTGGTTGAGCAAGAGATACGGTTACCCAAAGATCTATGTCACCGAGAATGGAACCTCTGAAGCCAAGATGGAAGACGGCGAAAAGGAACCACCATTCCCAGAAATCCTCGAAGACGAATTCCGATGTGAATACTTCCGTGGATACATCAATGCTATGAGGGATGCTGTCGCCGAAGATGGAGTTAACGTTCGCGCCTACACTGCCTGGTCGTTGATGGAGTAAGTTTCTCTTTTTGTCCCATAAATCGATATCGAACATGGAACTAACTAGTTTGATTAGCAACTTTGAATGGGCTGAGGGTTACGTGACCCGTTTCGGTGTTACCTATGTTGACTACGAGGGTGGTCAAGTGAGACACCCAAAGAAGAGCGCCAAAGTCATCGGCGACCTCTTCAAATCACTCATCAAGACTGCTTAAGATATTCTCGCTTTATCTTGAATCGGCAGACTTAGTTCTGCTTGTGGCGTTTTCATATTGCCATCGTTGTCTTGTATAGATGTACATATTTCAAAAAAAAATTCGTCGCACGTTTGCTACCATAGAGATGAACATATGATTGCATATAGCTATGGATGAGTTTCTCGAGAAAGTTTTTCGATTGTAAATCTTGTTATAAACTGTGTATTAAAGTGATTGCATGAGCTTGAGGTCAAACACGATCACGTCCTTAGCAACTTCTTTGCGCTTGAATTAACGTTATACCTGAGCTGGCCAAATCGTGACGGATCTAGATATCTGCAGCTTTCTCATTATGGTTTAAGCAGACCTCACTAGTGATCCGTCGACCCAGTTGTTTGGTTATGGAGAACAGTTAAAGCAGGTACAAGAGGAATTTGATATTTGGGCAAGGGGCGATGTTCGATCGAGAGCTTGCCAGGTGGCACTACATTTCTAGGATCAAGGTTACTTTCGATTACGAAATCCTTTTAGCTAGCTTAGCTCTGAGCTTCAAGGATCTTGCTGGCAAGTAGATACTTAGGAGCTCAAGGAATAAAATATGAGAAATTGTTGAATAAGGCAAATAATTTGGATTAGTGTTTGCCAATATAACTCTTCAAGTGGGTATTTACTATATAACTCCTAGCTACAGATAATATTAAAGAAGAAACTGTGCATGAAATAAATCTTGCAAGATTGCTCAAAAGAATGACGCTGAACCAATAATGAGATAGTAGAAGAAGAAGAAGAAATAACGAAAAAAAACAAAACGATGTCGTATCCACCCACGCTGAAAGATTTGAAAATCAGTGCAATGTCAAATATCAAGGCAAAGAATCCAGCTAGAATAAGTATATACCAAAAAGCGAATAAAGCGAGAAAAGAAGACGTATCAAAAAAAAACTAGAAAGAACCAGCAAAACCTCCATCCACTGTTACTGTCGTTCCGGTAACATATCTTGACATTGCGCTCGCGAGGAACACTGCGGGTCCGACAATGTCTTCAGGTCTGCCCACTCTTCTTAGAGGAATCATCCGCTCAAGGATTTTTCTTCTTTCTTCAGCAGTGCCCTCAAGAGATTCGCTTGACCTCTCAATGTTGGCTGCTAGAATTGTGTTACATCGAATACCTCTGCTGCCTAATGAGAGTGCAGATGAGTGTGCAAGAGCCTGCATTCCAGCTTTGGCAGGAGTGTTGTGGTTTCCAATCTCCGAAGGGTTCGAAGACGAGACGCAGATCACAGAGTAGTCTGGCCTGGTGTCCTCGGGCTTCAGATCAGCATTCTGAGATGCCATCTGGTTGGCGGCAAGGCTAAGCAGGTGATATGTGCCGACGTAGTTTACAGCAGAGAAGCGAGCAAAATCTTCGGGTGACATCTGAGAGAAGAAGTTAGCAGTTGTACTTAGTTTGCTGACAATTGATACGTTAACTTACATCCATTGGGTCAAGCCCAGCCATTCCAGCGGTTGTGACAAGTACATCGAGGCGCCCAAATGAATCTATCGCCTTCTTAACGATCATTTCGCTCGTTCTAAACTCGAATTAGTATGTATTCATAAGACGGCTATATTATGTTTTAAACTTACTTGGGATCACTGATATCACCAAAGATGATTGTGCAACCTTGTCCTGCTCCCCGGATATCAACAGCGAGACTAACAATCTCATCGTTTGTTGAGTCTGCAGTTGTTCCCCAGTAGTGAGCAACTATGTGAGCACCCTCTCTCGCAAAGCCCATAGCAATGGCTCTGCCAATGCCTTTTGAGGCGCCAGTGATGGCACATACTCTGCCTTCTAGCAAGCGTGGCCTGAGTGGCACCGCTGGCACCGCTGCTGCTTGCGAGGCAGGCTCTATCTTAGCAAGTGCCTTTTCCTCGTTGACGACTACTACAACTTCCTTTGGCTTTGGTGGTGGTCCTTGAGGTTGATCGATCTCACTTGGGCTTGGAGAGCGGGTGTAATAGTCCGAAGAGTACGGTGATTCCATTGAGTCGGTCGGATAACCGCCTGGATGTCGTGGTCGCATGTGCCCACCTGCAAAGGATTTTCTTCTTTTTCGATCAGGGAAGCTAACGACGATTTGGTTCTTTTGTTTGTTGCTATGGTCAATCTCAATGGTAGTCTTTGTGGGTCCGCTTTGGTATGACGATACGCTCTCCGGTGACGAAGGGGCCTCGATCATTCGCCTCTCTGTTGGGGAATCTCCATCTCGACGAGCTCGTCCCCATCTATCCAAGAAGGCAGCCTTGAGGTGTTGGTACGTTAGACGGCCGGATCTCCAACTATTTAGACAAAAAGTTAGCATAATTTCGAAATGGAGACTGAAAGTACTTAGGTGTTGATAACTTACGCATCGGTTTTACTGAAGCCTATCAACCAACCACCAGGGCTGTCAATGGCAATAGGGGCTTTGTTGTCTGGCTGAATTGTCTTGATGAATAGCTGCCACCTATCTCCATCAGATGCATGAGGGTATCCTTCAGCAACCAGTCTCTCAAATCTTGCAATATGTCGTCTTCCGTCTGTCTTCCCCGAGTATCTGAGGTGGTGTAATTCTGTGACGGGATCCATTGTTTGTGTTTAGGCGACGACTTGTCGGGTGAAGACAATAAGTCCTTCTTTGGGTGGGAGGAGAGCCTCGATCTTAGGATAACTAAGAAGGGGTGTTAAGGTTTCTCTGATATGTTTTTGGGTTTCCTTCTTGGGTTCCGGTGCTGGAGTTGGCTCTTGGGTTTCTTCGGTTGAAGTCTCTCCTTCAGTCTCAGGAGTTGCTTCTTCTTCTTGGGTGAACTTGCTTAGGTCGATGTCGTCGAATTCAGTGACTGGGTTCCAGTCCTTTCGAAATGTAACGTTCTCTTTGATTTCAAATTGACTGATGTCAACTGTATCCTTCTCGTCTTCTTCCTCGGTCACTAGAAAGCTCTCAATCGAAGTCTCGGGATCGAAACTAGTTAAAACTTCCCAACCGCCAATGGCTTTGATTGACTTTTGTGTTTCGTCGGGGGCTGCTCTTATGTGAGCTGGTTCGAGCTTTCCTGCACGCTGGATATAGCCTGTTGGAAGCTCTTCTTGCCACTCTTCAGGGAAGTCGTCGATATATCGAAGATCCGAAAACGGCTTGGTAGTTGGTTTAGCAGTGATAGGGGCTGTGAATCTTGCGGTGGGTTCTGTGAAAGCAAAAACGTCTGACTCTTCACCGTCGGTTGGTGAAGCGTTTACTTCTGGCCTTACTGAGAAGTTGATGTTAGGTGGTGTGTAGGTAAAGGCTGTTTCGACTTTAAACGGCTGTCTGAATGCTATAGGTTGAAGAGTTTTATTGACAGTCTCTTTCGAGACTGAGACGGTCTGGATGCCTTTTATCGACTGAATTTTGACTATCTTTTGTAAAGGAACCGCTCACGGCTAATGATGCTGTGAAGGTTCCGGTTATGATTAATGATGTTATCCGTGTTGTTTTTGTGGTATTATTATGTATGTAGCTTTGAATTCCTGCTTCAAAGAAATACTTATGTATAAGAACGAGATATCTTAAGATAAGACAATGGACAATTGGTCTTCGAAGTGAAGAAAATGGAAAAGTAATTAAGAATTGGATGCACAAACAGAAGTGATGTACTCTTTTTATATGGATTTGTTAGAGATGACTTGTCCAAACCCATCAAATTTGCCGACTCGGGAATATTATTAAGTAACTTGGGCTGAGATGGAGTGGATGATCCATTTTTTTGACTGAAGCATAATATTAGCCAACAGTACGACGGATGACAATTCCAAAGTCCCAGCAAAATTTTGGTCTTTCGAGGAACTCGCTGGGGTCAAAGGCTCAGACAGCGAAACGTGGGCCAACGGATGGCCCTGCTATGGATCCAATAGTTTCTGAATCACTTGCCCTCCAAGTAATTTTAGTGTGCCAATCGCTTCCTCAAGCAATGGCAACCGCAGATATCCCTAAGAGTGAGTTGGCAATACAGTACGTGTAGCATCTCCCTTTTCACTCTGCATCAATCGTGCGGAGCATTCCAAAAATCCAAAAACTCCTTTCTTATTTTCCCTTATTCATCCACTGCCGCCAGTAGCCCACACCCATAGCTTTTTGGAAAGTACGATGGTCACTTCATACGTGGTTCAAATCTGGTTGGCTCGTCAGCTTTTTCGAAGCCCATCTTGCTCTTTGTGCGTGAAATGTGGACATTGCAGGGCAAAAATTCCTGGTTGGGTAAAGTGACGCTGTGACAACTCATCAACTGCAAAATTAACATATGCACGCAAATTTTGTTGGAACAGGGCAAGACAAAAGAGGGAGCTGCATGGGCTCTCGGAGGTCATTGGGCGATGAGGTAACAAGAAGCAATGATCGAGACCCTCAGTCCAATTGATAATAGATTTGGGCATCGTGACTCGCAGACCCCAGCTTTTCCCGGCCCGCTCCCGAGAACCAAGCTTCCAACCTGTTCCAGTGAGTATCGGGTTATGGGAAGGGAAATCAACTCATATTTGAAGTGAAAAAAAATTTTTTATTAACAAATTGTACAAGGTTTAGAAATTAATGGCTAAGTAAGTAATGAAGTTATGCGCATGAAGTAATATACGTATACTGCCTTTGTTATTCTCAGTCTTCTGGGCCTCGAATCAGAGTCTTGATTCCCTGGCCATTTTTAACACTTTCAAAGGCCTTCTCGGCTTCCTCAAATTTGACCTCCCCAGTTATTAGCTCCTTGACGCTCAGCCTCCCGTATTTCAGCAACTCAACCGCCAATTCGTAATCCCCTGCGCCGTACCTAAAGCTCCCTTTGACTGTCAACTCCTTGACACAAAGAGTTGTAATCGGGAAAGTGATATCCGGGCGCCCCATGCCAGCCTGGACGAATGTACCGCCATTCCGAGCAACATGGATAGATGTCTGGATAGATGGCTCAGCGCCTGAGGCATCGATGACGACATCTGCCCCAACGCCCAGCTCGTTCTCCTTTATAATTTGAGCAGCATTGGACATCGGTGTTCCTTCCTTCGTAGGCTGAAATACACCAGTAGCAGCGTACTTCTTGGCAAATTCCAGTCGGCTCTGAACGATATCAACAGCAACAATCTTCGTTGCACCAAAAGCCTTCGCGACCGAACAGCAAAGTAAGCCGACAGGACCTGCACCGAAAACCACAACGCTATCTCCAGGCTTGACTTGGGCTTGCTTGACGACATGAACGCCGACACTCAATGGTTCAACCAAAGCACCCTCATCTAGGGAGACATTATCAGGGAGCTTGTAGCAGAAGTCTTGTGGCAGGACATAATATTTCGCTAGCGTGCCGTCGTAAGGGGGTGTAGCGGCAAACCGCATATCATGACAGAGATTGTATTTTCCGCGTTTGCACTCTGGACAATGTCTACATGGCACGCCGGGTTCCATGCAAACTCTGTCGCCGGGCTGGAGGCCTTTTACGGCGGGGCCTACTTTCACAACCTCGCCGGCAGATTCGTGGCCCAGAACCATCGGGGCATTAAGGATGAAGTCACCGATCCGTCCATGTTGCCAGTAATGAACCTAGGTGGTCAATCTGGTTAGGTTGTGATTGTTTGGAATGAGGGATGAGATCACGTTCCACATACGTCGCTTCCACAAATTCCTGTGACACGAACTCGCACAAGCACCTCGCGCGGGTCCTTGATTTCTGGAATCGGTCTGTCCTCAAACTTTACGTCCAGAGGCTTCGAAAGCACAAAGGAGAGGTTCTACAAGCAAATTTAGCTTGAATTAGTATTGTTTTGAAAGTTTGGAGTGCTGTTGGTGGTGTGGTGGGGTTGGTGGGGTACTAGAGAAGTAACACCGGGATACGTACCTGTGCTGCACACATCGATGCTATGTGGTCTCGTCTATGTGACTTTAAAAGCTTTGGTAAAAGTTTCTTAAAACTTTTAAAGTCCTCAAGTTAACCAGTTTGCGTGCGTGATTGAAGCGAAAAGATTAAGATCGTAGCGCCGCCCGGGAGAAATGAACTTCAAAGCAAAAAAGAGAGGAGAAAGGGAGTCAGTATTTATACCATTTCGTCGCTGTAAAGTTCATCCGTAATTGGTTTCCGGAGTACCTTAGTGTTGAATTCAACGAACGGTTATTTCGCCGTCTCCTCATGTGTTTCTAGGCTGTTATCGATATACAAATTTAGAGAACTCCTCCTTGTCCATTTTCTTCGGTACCAGGAGATTGGTTAACCATAATTGTGCCTAGAACGACGAGAAGGCGATCGGTAATATGCGTCTAACTTCGGTCCTCGCCCTCGTCATGGAAGTTCGCGTGTAGCAGTTTAGCCGGAGTTTAACCGGGCAGTGAAACCTGTCGGCGATCTTGCGATAGCAACGCAAAAGCTTTGTTGGATATTGTGGCAAGCTCGCAGACAGACTCCTCACATGTTCGGTACTAGCCGTCAATGTTATTTCATCTTGACTGACCATAAGGTCTCAATAGAGACCTTAATTAGGCGAGATTGCAATTATTCGAAGGAAGATATTTGCAACTTGGACCAATATTTTGCCGTTATGTTCCAATCTCAACTTATATTCTGGGATCTGCCGGACCTATGCATCGTATTATATTAGTTAGCTCTACTTTGCTAGCAATCCGAAATTTGATTGTAGTGTTATAACAACTATTTAAGTAGTTAACTTGGATATTGCACAGCACAGATACGTGCTAAGGCCGTTATACAACACCAGCACTCATGCTCTCTTAGCGTCAACATCTAAATGCGTTTGAGCTTAATTAAGCCCTTAAAGTTGTCATGATTGGATTCTGCAGAAGCATAAATCTCAGAATATGAATACTAGCAAGCTCATTGATTTCCAACAGGTGATTTAAATACCATTCTCGTTCCTTTGCTACAATAATAAATAAAATTTAAAATATTACCCTTCCCTCAAAATATCCGAGATCCAACATTTCTTTCCATCATAACCAACAACCCTGCCTTTGTTCGCTAGATCGATCAAGCGCTCGTGACGAAATAACGAAACTTGAGTCTTGTTTCAGATTTCGTTCTGAATATTTCACGAATTGTCTTCTGCATGATAATGACAGGATCTTTCGTATGCTCTTGGTATGTTGTATATTGTTTTCTCGATTTCGAATCTATTGTATACACCATTCACACGCCAATATACCAATATCGCTCCGACATATTGACACTCTCCAATTATAATTACGAGGTAAAAATAGGAAGATTAGCAAATATCAAGCTGTTGATTTTTTTTTTTTTTTTTTTTTTTTTTTTTTTTTTTTTTTTTTTTTTTTTTTTTTTTTTTTTTTTTTTTTTTTTTTTTTTTTTTTTTTTTTTTTTTTTTTTTTTTTTTTTTTTTTTTTTTTTTTTTTTTTTTTTTTTTTTTTTTTTTTTTTTTTTTTTTTTTTTTTTTTTTTTTTTTTTTTTTTTTTTTTTTTTTTTTTTTTTTTTTTTTTTTTTTTTTTTTTTTTTTTTTTTTTTTTTTTTTTTTTTTTTTTTTTTTTTTTTTTTTTTTTTTTTTTTTTTTTTTTTTTTTTTTTTTTTTTTTTTTTTTTTTTTTTTTTTTTTTTTTTTTTTTTTTTTTTTTTTTTTTTTTTTTTTTTTTTTTTTTTTTTTTTTTTTTTTTTTTTTTTTTTTTTTTTTTTTTTTTTTTTTTTTTTTTTTTTTTTTTTTTTTTTTTTTTTTTTTTTTTTTTTTTTTTTTTTTTTTTTTTTTTTTTTTTTTTTTTTTTTTTTTTTTTTTTTTTTTTTTTTTTTTTTTTTTTTTTTTTTTTGCAAGCTTGAGCTACAGATTTCAATTTTCAAAGAATCTGTGCCAAAAGCTGAAAGGTATAAAGCCGCCGCTTTTTCGCGAACAAAGCATAATATTTCACATCCATATTCCAACTTATAGAAGTTAACATCAAAGAAAATTCTCTCTAGATCCACATATACTTTCCATTGACTGATTTCCACATTTTTCCAAATTCATTACAGCATTGCCAGACAGGAATTTGCAAAATGAAGCAGTTTGAGTCTTACCTTACCCTCATCGGGATGTGCTTAGCCCTCCTCGCTACGGTTCGTATCCACGCCTCTAACCGACCCATGTAAAATTGATAGTAGCCCATCGTAGCTAACGCTAACGCTAAAATGATATGAACACAGCTCGTTGCATCCTTACCTACTGAAGCGTTAGAGCCAGTATGTAGCCTTTCCTGTCCTTTATTACCAAAAATCATTATAAAAATGGGTTTTAACTAGTTGTGCTAGGCTCATATGCATATGACCGAAGAAGAATTCCACTCCAAGTCCATCGAGGAATTCGTAAGTTCTCCAAAACCTAATACCCGATTTCGGACGGCTAGAGAGTACTAAATATCTTCTAGACAAAGTCATTCAATTTCACCGTCGATGAAGCCGGGAACTACCATAGTAGCAGCAATGTAAGTAACAATACTGGAGACAATTTTCCTCTCATTTAACTAAACGTCACTCGCCATTTAGGAGAAACGTATAGTCAATGCGGAAATTACCGTACCCCGGAGAAACGAAGCTAAGCGAGTAAGGCTATCCCAATAACTATACACGCGTGACTTTTAATAATACTATTCGGACGAGACTAATACACGCGATAGGACGACGGAGTTTTCCAGAGTAACAACTGGGAGTATCTCTGCTATAAAAAACAGGGTGGGAACTCAGAGCTCGCTTGGGCGGCAGCCTACAACTACGCGTGCGATAGACTTAAAGAACTGAAGGGCCAAATGTGTACTTTGCCTGTCGGTGAACGATGTGTTCTCTGCTACTGCGTATCCAGTGCAGCCGTCCAACTGTGTCGAGGCTCTGGTACTGGAGAAATCTCACTTGACAAGTACGATATCGGGGTGCAAGCGCAAAAAGTTGTATACAAGTTCGCGGGGGACCTCTTGGGTTTGGAAAAATGTGGAAATGTGGGTTGTAAAGATACGAACTGTCAGTATTATGGTGTCGCCGCTAGTCCAGATTTCACCGCTCCGTGGAACATTGCGTTAGACGGGATTGGCTGCCCTGTAAAGCCATCCCGATAGAGGTCATCAATCACAGATTCTGTCCTTAATAAAATCTATCCGTTTGTGTTCTTTTTTCTTTATCTTTCAACTTGCTCCGATCGTAGCGATAGGAACTGTCGCAGCTATATTTTCCATATTTGTGTTTGGTGTACCATACAGTCAGATATAGTCGCTGTCTACCAAGGTATTCCTTTGATAGACAGGATTCCTTGTAGTAAATTTAATATATATATATATATATATCGATATTCCAGTCCTATTCAGCATAAACGCCGGTCATGATACATCTTGCATGGTAGCACAAGTTTTGGTTCACTAATATCATGCAACTCGCGGGCCCGACGGTCTGCATGCAGCCGCTTACGGCTAACTCCGAGACCGGGATACCGTGTCTAGCCCTTCGGACCCGATCGCATGCTTACCAAGTCCCTCGTTCGCCAAAGAAGCCGTCCCATAAGCGTATAATGAAATGTTGTTTCCATATGTAAGCGTAGTGCGAAAGGAATAATGCGATTTTATATTTTATAATATACCAAAGGCTAGATATTTTGTTACAGCGCGACATCCATATCTCGAACGCTTGAACACTTGAACGCTTGAAATAGCTAACACGCTTACAGGTCCAGTGTCCAGTTGTCAGTTCACGATAGTCAGGGCATTGCCTCGTTTACATTTAGCCATGACGTTGCTAGAGCTAGCAGGCCTGGAATTTAAACATCTCAAGCTCGCTGTCAAGGACACATGCACCCGTTCGCTGCGTAATTTCTGTTCGATGGTGGATATATGAAAAGGATAAATTGCATTGCATTGACAGCGAAACGAATTCATGGTTGACTGTAAACTCGCGATGCGAAACTAACGTTTGGGCTCTATTTATAAAGGCTGGTGACTTACAAGACTGTAACTGGCTGATTAATTTCCACAACTGCAATAAAGGCGTTTGGCACGCACAGCGTTGTCATGCGGTGACTGAGATTGAATCCAAAATATGCAGCCTTGCTAGTATTACTATTTTACCGTCCTGCTTGGCTTAATCATGCGAGCCCAGATACCGGAATTTTTTTTTTTTTTTTTTTTTTTTTTTTTTTTTTTGAATTTCAACTTCTTAGATATGCTATGAAAACTACACGAGGCGTATCAAAGCTTAGGTTTATAGAAACAAATCGATATATAACTATTTAAGTAGTTTCTATCTAGGGGACCATATATTGGTTCGATACTCAGGATTGATCTCGGAGGATATATTATAATATTAGGTGTATGCATCGTCGGCACCGCACCGTAATTTGGCAAACAAATCAAGATATTTGGCTTGCAAATATAGCTTGGGAAATGATGCAAAATCCCGAGGGGCGCTTGGTCTCAAATTTCTCGCGTTTTCTGGGGCTGAGGGTCTAATTCCAATTTGCTCTTCGGTATCATCTGAAAGTTTGATAAGCGGGTGACACTGCCAATTGGCTCCGCGAGGCTACCCGAACGCAAACGCAAGCACTATATTTTAATACAACGCAGCTGCGCAGGCGGGGAAACCGCACGTTCTACTCGAAGGATTGCGGAATATCAGGGGATAGTCCCTAGATATATCACCGTACGAGGGTCCGAAAGTCGGATCACTTTACATGATCTTGCAACATCAAGACTTCTTTTCAAGTACTACTTTCAACCTGTCAACTCTAAAATATAAGCGTTGAGGATATATTTCATCCATGAACAAATAAAGTTATGGACGGATATTCATACTTTTAAATCAATTTTGATATTTTAAACCTTTTTTATTTCCATTAACCCCTTAGCTGTTCAAAATACGGAAGCCATGAGCTTGATATCCTCAACAGGGACGACATGTTCCCCATGGACCATCTACAAATGCTGGCCGGCTTCATCATGGCCACATTCTTCATGCACTAGACTTAGCCATCGGGTGGTTTTAACTGGTAACCAAATTCCACCGGTGGAACCAAGACCTCTCAAGAGAATAAGAACGGCTCCTCTTTCCGCAACGAGTGATCTCCAAGTAGATGATCTTTTTAATTTACCTACCAATTTTCAGATTCCTCAGATCAAAGTCAAAGATGACGAATACTTTGCAAATTCAGCGGTTGATGAAGACTGCCTCGGAAGCGCGCCTACGCTGAGAACTGACCCGCTCGAGGCCTCTCCGTTAGCATATTTTGATAGCTATATACCTTTCAATAAATGCGAAGAGGTTGGATCCTTTCTACCTCCTCTTCCCGTTTCACCTCTTCGAACTCCTTCAGACATCGCAGAGCGCCTCTCACAAGCCGCGTGTGATGTTTCTCTGGATCCTTTGGATGATATTGAGATGTTGACATTGGAAGATGAGCTTGAGACGCTGGATGCCGGTGCAAAGGATACCGCAAGCTACCCTCTTGAGAGGTATCTCGAGGATCGCGAGTCGTCAAGTCTATCTCAGACTCCATCGATCACCCGCCCCGATATCATCCGCTCAACAGCTCCAATTGATATCCAAACGGAGCTCCAGAGGTTGGAATCTGACATAAGCGATGCTCTTGAAGGTATGAAAATCGCACCAGCGGATGATATTAAAGCTCATGCGGGCGTCGTCGGTTCGGACGGTTCCCAAGATCTCGCAGGAGATGAAACCGTGCGTTTCTGTGAAGAGGAAGATGATGATATCTTTACGTTGGATGGAGAGGAAGCGGTTGTGTTTGGGCCTCGCGACATTTCATCGGAACTCGAGACCTGGATTTCAGAGAGCTCACTAATCGTTGGCCGGAGCTTGAAACCCTTGACAGGCTGTGTTGCTGGTGGCAGCAGTAATAATAATGGGTTCCCAGAGAAGCAGGTCAACATACCGCAGGGACGGAAGCGAAAGGCAAGCACGTGCCAATGATAATGGGTTTATTTGACCTGCAAAATATAAGTTTGGAAACAGTGCATGGTATTGCTTGAGGGGATAGAGGCGGAGTTGAAAGCGCCCCCCCCTCCTCCTCCCCGTTGGGTATTTGGCGGGACCTGTATATTATTATTACGCTTATTATTCCTACTATCAACCATCATGACAACGGCATGGCGGTTCTGCATTTCCTTCAGTTGTGTGTTTGCTGTTCATATCGAAGTCTAGAGTTCCACAACCTTTTTTTGGTTTCCGTGTGTCATGATGCCAGGTGGGACGCCATCAATCCGAGTTGACGAGTGGGGATGATACGAGGAACTTTTTGAATTTTGAGGACAAGCGACATATATTATTCCTGTGGGGATGTCCAGATATGTAAGTAAAGACGGGAAGCGTCCGGATAGATGGAGCAGTTCGGTGAATAAAATAATAAGCGGAGATGAAAATGGCGTAATATGTACCGAACTGCAGTAACCTCTACTTGATTCCTGTGCGAACGCTCGTAGACGGTATTCGGAGCTCGACAATTGAAGAGTTCTGGAGTTCTCCAAAAACCGTCCCGTCTACCTGCGTTGTCCATAGCTTGCTTCTGCAATGCATCTCCGCACTGCGCTGCGCTGCTACTTCTGCAGAAACCACCACTCGGGCTCTCAGGCCCGGAAGAATCTCTGAGATCGGGTACCCAAGAAGGCAAGCTGACGAGTCGACTGGGTGAGCAAAAAAAAAAAAAAAAAATAGTGGACATGGCATGCATGCATGCCACGGGTAAAATCCTGTGTATACGAAGTCCAAGCCTTTCGGTTAAGTTATGTCGACTCTCGCTGGCAGGAGCTTTCTTTGTGATTGAGGCTTGAGCAATCGAGTCCGCTCAGTTGGGATATCGTTAATTAGCACCGCCATCCTTTAAATTGTGTGGGGGAGGCAGAGCAAGCGCGACAAAAAAAATATTATATTGGATGTTCATTCGATATTTTAATGGTGTTTGGGCGAGGGTTTGGGGCCATGTGGAAGGTGCATTGTTTTAAGGAGGTCTTACATACTTGATACCGAGATCTGACCAGGCCTCCCATCTCTTTTTCAGAGGAGCAGTGTAACTGAACTTACTAGGGTGCGCGACGGGTTTCGACATTTTTGCATTCGAATTCGTCTTTGCTCATTCGCATCGTCGCCGGCCATGGATCCAAGCCCAGTAAGCAGCAATCCGAGCACGAACTCTGCGCTGCGGTTCCAGACGGTACGCTTAATGTTGCTGCTCTAGTTTGTCGTACCAAGAATTCGGATCCAATCCTCATGCTTGATGATGATGATGATGAGCGTGATCCCAATGCCTTTGAGGGCAACGTCCCCGAAACCATGCATTTGTATCTTCTACATCGGTCTTGAAGAAGGAACTCTTCGGGCATGGAGAATAAGCTGGCGAAGCACACACCCAACAAAAAGCTTGTGAGACATACATCCAATATCATCTCAAGTTGTTCCGATTATTGCATTCGACTTCGCTATCGGATAAACAATCCCGCCAAGTCATTAATGTATTGCTAATTAGCGGTCTTGACATCGAAGAACACGAGCGAGCAGGAAGGCCCGAAAAGTCGCTATTTTGAGATCTTGGCATCCCGCGTGGAGGTTAATTACATGTCTTAACCTAATACGCTCAAGCCGCAGCAGCAGACGATTCTTCAAACCTCCTCGCAAGTGTAACCAGGGTCTTTCCCTCTCTTATTGCAACTCGGGTGGAGCCAGATATCGAAAAGACGGGCTTTGAGCTAGCTTATCTTCTTGCTTCTCCACTTAGCTCCCGTACGAAGAACATGCGTAGATGGAATGCAAAAAAAAAATAAAGCATCTAGATGGTCGATGGGGCTGACTAAAGTGCGAGTTTGGCATTAGTTCGTCTCGATTCTCTTGGTAAGCGGGAAGAGTTACATACTACTGGTTACGGTATCTCCGTCGCATGACATAGCAACTAGATGATTATGGCATACGCTAAATTTTGCTGACATGCCAGCTTTCCTCTCGAAGTCTGCACTTCAACTAATTCGAACTACAATGATGAAACTGTCGTATTCTCTAAAATTGCAATTGCAGAGTTTTTTTCATAGAAAGGAAAAAAAATCTTGTTCCTGGGAAGGAAAACTTGCTTTGCATTATATCTCAAGGTCATAAGCGTGTTCCAGAGTTAAGATTTTAATCGATCGCTTTGTGCCGAAACCGATTTCAAGAATTTATAGAACAAGTATATTAGCGTGGAATTAGTCATGCCGGCGAAGTCGGTCTGCTTCTAGAAGCGTTTCGACATGCAAACATATAATTAACACCGGCCTCGGATCATGATTGAGGCAACGGAGATACCAGCGTCATAGCGAACTCGAGAGAGTTCGTGCTTGCCGATAACCGCATCTCAATATTGAGCTCCATCGGAAGAAGCAGATTGGCTTGATATCACCGTACCTTCCGAGATCCGGACACAGTGGCGATCTTGATCAATCGAGTTCAGAAAAACTATTGGCTTCGAGGAGGCTCAGCATCGATGCATCGATGCGCATCCAATCGATCAAGTTAATTAAAGACACAGGAAAAAGAGAAACGCCAAACCCTATCATGACATCGTCTTTTCGGATCTTTTTTCGCCAGGACTGACACCTTCGCAATTTCATCGAGTGGGTACCAGTTCAAGCCAAGTCTGCTTGAACTGCCCTGGGGTCTTTCGACGAAGGGTGAGATGGGCAGGGATTCTCACGGGCTTGGTGGGTTGGACAAACTGATGTCACGACCTGAGACCTCGCCCAGGGCAGGGCAGAGCCGAATTTTGCTGGCCTAGCTTCCCTACACAACTTGATAGAGCTAAGCTCCGCTACAGGACCCATTGATGCTAAAATTACCACAAAATCGTGGCACTCTTCAAAACTGCTCCTATCATAAAGAATGTTGGAGCTCGAAGAGGCATGAAGATAATATCGCAGAACAGCAAACAAAGTGGTTGCTCAACTTGGCGATCAAACTATCCTCGTTTTTTTTTCTTACGCCAGTGCCTCCGCCCCACTCGCCGAACATGCTCTGACGAGATGAGTTTTTTTGATGATGGGTGTAACGCCGCCTAGCTAAACGTAAATTCACTGGAGGTTTTCCGGGTTAGTGGATCTCGTATTCCGAGGGTTTTGGCGAATAAGAACAATGGACAAATATGAATAAGCTGGCGAAACGCTGGGGCCAAACAAAGAATTTACAACTAGAGCCTCCACTTTCCACTGACAGGCCACGATACTCAATTGAGCAATATCAATAGCCATAGATAGCTATACTAATGTTTCTCCTTGTTCGAGGCCTAGCGAGAACTCCAAAGACAAGATACCCGTCGCTAAAGGAGCGCGGTCAAAATGGGTCTGTGTGCATGCACGTTGGAGTAAGAAATAAGAAAAAGCTGTCCCTATGATCTGTGACCCGAGAAATCCAAAGCAAACAAAACAGGCGGGTATTGGTACCATCATACCAGAAACCCTAACTGGCGAGTCCTTTTCGACATACTTTTTTCAGATGCGAAAAAGCCATCACCGAAGGTTCAAGAAAAATAAGCAAAGTTTAACCAGGGTCTCGTGCAGAGTGCATGCAGGAAACACCATGATTGTTCGACAGCTTATTTTTTGATATCATAATCCATCAAACAAGGCTTTGTCAACACCCACGAGCATTAAGCTCATTTTGGTAAGGTTTCTCTTAAACTTACCAGCACGAAGGGTCCCCCCAGTCAAATTTTGAAAACCGTTCCTGCGCGGGCGGCGCATGCCCATATGCCCGGTATTCAAGGGTTTCGAAATTTTTCGAAGGGAGTCCCTAAAAAAGATCGTCATGCTTCGTATCAGTAAACCTTTGTAATATAGCAAGCGTAGAATTAGCAAGTCGCGGGCAAAGGGCAGCTGCATATAGTTGCTTGCGACCAGAAACCCAAAAGACAGGTCCGAATTCAACGAGATTCGAAATTTCATATAATATTGACTTCAAGTTCGGTCAAACCGCTTTACAAATATCTTCTTTTTTTTTTTTTATCAATGCAAATCAAGAATTTAAGCAAATATATCAGCAACCATACGCACACTCGAGCAAGTTCAGGCACGCAATCAAATATTAAATATTGATCAAGCATTATTACATCGATCGATCGTGGGGTAGAGAGACACACACGCAACTAGTTTCTGTCCACCGAACATATCCTTTTATCCAACAGAAACAAACACACGCAACTCTTCTCGCAATTCCGTATCTCTTTAGCTTTATTTGATTACTATCGTTGTCCGCCTCCTATTGAACGGTCTTACATAAGGCTTCTTGCGATTTCGCCTTGACCCACGGCAAAAAAAGACAAATAATATAATTGAAAAAATCTTTTTGTTTTTCTTTCTGTCCCTTGCGTCAGGCGAGTGAGTCTTGCAAGTTTTTATCAAGGCCACAAAGCAAGAAAGCGAAAAGGGAAATAACAGGAAGCTTTGAGATAATGGCAGAGATATCCGGTGACCGCTTCCGACGTGGCCAACGTGCATCTACACCGTCCATGGGTGACATGGACCATCATGCAAGATTCAGTCAGCCCTCCCGAAGGCGTGAATCAAATATCAGTGAACATGAAAGCTTCAACGTTGACCCTTTGGTTCAAAGTTGGGGCGAGCATGCGCACGCAACCAGTTATACGTCCGAGACCACCCAGCGTGCTTTAACCACTACAGGTCCACAACTGCTCGATAATGCATATCTGGGCATGCTGACCGCAGAACCGCACCCAGACACACAAGTCTTCAACTTCCATTCAGGGTTGGACGCTTACTCTGTCCCGTCCCCCGGTCATCAGTACGAATACCTAGGTACTGGCGTAGGCATGTCTGACCGTTCAAATTTGCCATGGTTCTCAGCGCCTGCGTCGCCTGCCCATCAGTCGGCCGACTACTTTGGTAGTCTAGCTCGTATGCAGGATGCGGAATTTGGACATGGGGTGGCCCCTCAAGACTTCACCGATGCATACCACCAAGGCGATCTAGATAACTACCCTCACTCTGGAGACTTTTCTCGTTCTCATGGTCCTTCGTCCGCTATATCAAGAGCCAGGAAGCGATCTTCAGGTTCAAGAAGAGGCGGCTTCGAAGGTGACTTCGCAGCGATGGATATCGATCGAGAAAAAATGGACCAGTTCAACCAAGATGACACTGAAAAGAAGCACCGCGGGCGTCCTCGACTGGACAATCGAGATGAAACTGCTGCAGAGGTGAGGCTCTGTTCCCCCGCACGCACACCCTTTATCCCTTTTTCTATACTCTAGGTTCAACCGATATGCACCTTGGGTCTTCCCGCTTCGTTTAAAAAAAAAAAAAGCTTGTTAGCTAACATTCTTGGTATCGCTCTATAGAGACGAAGAACTCAGATTCGACTGGCACAGCGGGCTTACCGTCAACGCAAAGAAACGACCATTGCTTCTCTCAAAACTCGGGTGGAAGAGCTAGAAACCACCCTCGACACCCTGGTCAATACCTTCTTTGAGATTCATGACTCTGCCATGGAGCACAAGATAGTGGAAGCTCACCCCCAATTCGGGCAGACTCTTCGAGGTGCCACGGAGAAGATTCTCGCACTGTCCAAAGAGTTTGGCACTTCAGGAGCAGGAGGCGAAGATGGCGGCGAGCAAGACCCTGAAGAAACCCCAAAGGACAGTGGGAAACAGAGGGGGGGTGATGTTGAAGGTAAATTGCCAGACACCTACGAAGCCAGGTATACCGTCCGGTGCTAATAGGTAGCATAAATCGGGCAGAGGAGGGGTTCTTTTCAGGATCGGCTGGAACGATCCATAAAGGAGTCTCTTCTCGTTCACGATCTGCCGGTAGTCGAGAGAGCCAGGGGAGCGGAAATATTCCTCCAACGACACCGGGAGACACTTTCAATCTTGCCAGAATCCGAGCCAGTATCCCAAGTAGAGTCCAATCGCCATCACCACACACGAGCTTGATACTTCCACCGCACGAAGAAAGAACTTTTGCCCAACGTCTGCGGAGACTCGCTTTGGAATGGAGATATTATCGCCTTGTCAACGGCAACGCAGACGTAACTCGTGAGAACCAGCCAGCGAACTTTTGCCTGTTATTTGCAACAAAGGAGGAGACCCTTGAAAGCTTGAGACTTTTGCTTAGTGGAAGAGACAGAGAACCGTATCAATTGACCAAATTCCCAATCGCCCATCTTGGAGGTTCCGGGCTGCATTATCGGGTCGAGAGGAATCTTAACGGAAGCATTCGGGAGATTCGCGTTGGATCACGAGAACAGGACCTTGCATCGAAGACTCCAGAGCTCCTGAGAGCGAACCTCATCAATCGCAGACTCCGAGAAAAAATCGACGAAATTGTTCCTCTCATTGTCAGACTCGAAGATGAAGGTCTATTGGACCCTGACGAGGTGGAAGCCATCCTTGCGCTCCGAGGTATCCGTCTCACCACGACATCCGCGTCGCCGACGTCCCCGATTCTCGTAAGCCGCAGCGAACAGAGATACCAATTGCAGGATACCTTTCACGGAGGCCCCTCTGACACCAGCCCACCGTACAATCTTCCACCGGTTGTCTTGCCATCGCAAGGTGAAGATTTGACAATCGAGGGAGCTTTCCGCAGCACATCGACGCGCCCTTACCAGGACTTCTCGTACAGCAAGGAGGTTAAAGTCGACATTTTGCTTCGAGGTAGGATGATTTTTTGCATTAATCAAAGGAAGATATGTAGATCGCTAACGTATGAAATAGAATTGGTTTTACGTGGTATCTGCACGGGTCTTGGAACCGCCTTCCGGCGGGTTGATGTTGAAGCGGCTCTAACTCTCGCTGCCTCGTCTTGAGTCTCAATTGATGACCGTCAAGAAAAGTTATTTTTTTTCTTTTGCCGGTTACACAACACCATTACTGCATCATACATTGCTTCTCAGGTAAACCTTGCATTGGTTCTCTTTGAGTTATTTCAGTTATCGTTGACCATTTTTTCACTTTTCTGCGATTTACACTTCCAATTGCCCTTTCTCCAGTTTTCTAGACATTTGATCTGTTTTTTCTCAGCATTTACATCGATGCATCAAGCTTGCTTTCTAGACGCTCCTTTAGCGTTGCTCATATAGACATTCGGTTCATTGGGGCTCGCATACATTATTGTTTCTCTGGCGCTTTAAACATTCGATTCTACTTAAGTACTTTATTCTGGCAGTTTTTTCTGGTTTGCATAGCGTTAGAGGCAGCATTCATTTTTTGTTCTTAAGCCGTTACAAATTCTGTTCATTTTCATAGCCTTTTTGTTTTTTTCGCATTTCCTTAATATTCCCCCCCAGACATCTTACCTGCATGCTACTTGTAGGATTTTGATCTCACGATTTCCCTTTGTATCTGTCGTTTCCTCTAGCTTTTCGAGATTTTCTTTTGAGCGCATATTTTTCTTTCTGATTTTTTTTTTCTTACCATTATCTATATTAAAAAAAAGAATATTTTGTTTTTTTGCTTTTTGAAAAAAAAAAAATATTCTCACCGGTTGTCATGATGTCTTGTGATACCATGTCTGCGTCTGTCAGTCTCGTCTCATAGAGCTCAAGATCTTAAGAGATGGAAGCTAGACATGGTGCTTGACTTTTTTTTTTTTTTTCCCCCGCAGGTTTGCTTGGGATATTAAACCGGGCTTGTACCCGAGTATGGTACGGCGTATACATGTATTTACAATACCGAATTGAAAAAAAATGGTTTATGAAAAAGAAATCTCTTCTAGATGAGATACATTGAGCTAATCAAGTCAATAGTGCCGAGTAAGCTTCCCTCTAGATTTAAATTCGAGGCTCACACAATTTGAAGAAAACTTGTATGCCAAGCTTTCTATGCTATTGAGCTGATGCACGTCGATGCTAGTCTACCAGGCTAGAAATTTTTCGAAGACTTAACTCCTAGAATCGACAGTTCAACCAATTGGGGCCACAGTAAACGGCAACTTCCATTTTCCTTTGCAGTTTCTACGATATCGAGTTTGAGACATTGAAGATAGTGGCTTTGAAAACTGTTGTCATATCTTGAATATTATTCGATACTGTATCCAAATTATATTCGCAGAAGGCGCGGCCGCTCCGTTTGCCACACATACCCCCGAACGGCGTGGAGAAACACAAAGTTAAACGGACTTTGAATGATGCCGCCGGTTCAGCCGCACGCGTGCACTTAACCACCCGTCATGATGATGATGATTCGGTTATGTCAACATTAAAAGATAAATTTTCACCGAGACATCGATGACAACCACGAGGGGATAGAAGAGAATCAACAGTTCCATCTGCAATGACTTCGGCAATATTTGGAATGCTTTCAACATAACGCTCGAACTCACTTTGGGACTTCTGGCTTGTACATGTGCGATGGAGCTTGTTAGATATTACTATATCACCACTGATATATATCACCCTTGTACGGAATAGATACAAGACCACATGGCATTATATATTTTATATATATTTATATCGTCAGAATTTAAGCTTATAGAGTGAGTTAACAACTATCTAGACCGCGAGTAGCTCTACTAAGCAAAATTTGCGAAAAATATATATAAATATATTAAGTTTCAGGATATCCTGATCGGAATTTTTATTATAAAATTAGGCTCCTGCCGAGGCATTATATATATATTATATTCGCATTGGTGCCTTCTATGATAAGCTTATCCGCCGGGGATTTATTAATTAGAGAAACATTCGCGCTCCTTTGATGATCGACAATGTAACCCACGGATTCGCGAACGACCAGTCGACTTATAATACAATGGGTGATTCATGATTATGGTAATGCTCCTTTGACATACTCCACTTTCTATCCCTTACTGGTAGAACGTGACTCGGCTCTAGTATAATTATGATTATTCTAAAGCGGGAAAAGTTTCCCTGTCACGGCCTTTAGTTGAGGGCTGGGTTGCACGTTGTTGTGGAGGACAAGAGAGATGAGAGAGGCTCAGCACTACAGCGCCTCAATTGCAAGTTTGGTACGAGAGGAGGTCAAAATCACAGGGGTCTTGGGAGTTTGTTGTTGGTTGGTCGAGTTGTGAACCCCTGCAATGAGTGTATGTCTCTCTGCGTCTCTTGCCCCCGAAGCCGCTTTTTCAAAGTCAGGCTAGCTAGGCTCCACTAACATTGACTTCTGTTCGTCAGAACTTTCCCATTTCATCAATTTTTTTTTCCACCGCGGACCGTGAGATGCCGCGGCCGGGCGAGAAGACGAATTTGAAGAAGAAACAAAAAGCCCCCCATTTGTAAGTAAGTACTTAAGTGTAAGCCATCTCTAAGACATAGCGACGAGCTATTGTAACAGGTGTGAAAAGAGGTGCACAAAAGCGAGAGGGTTGATGGATCCACTTTCTTTCTTTCTTTCTTGCTAGAGAGCCAAACAACTGTACAAGCTCCTCTCAGTTCTATCTCATCGTGTGATTGTGATGTGGAGCACTTGATTTTTTAGCTCGACCAGTCACATTAATGGTTTGGGGAAACATGGAAAGGGGGAAAGGGAAATAGCAAGCCAGTTAAGCTCAACGTCGCAGAAGCTGCAAGGAAGAGCTTTCAGTTCGGTTATGGAGTAAGCTTTCAAAGGTGGGGATCAAGCTTCCCCTGGATACCTATCGACCCAAAAGCATGCAGTGAGGAGGGCTCGAGGGTTTTTTTTTTTTTTTTTTTTGACAAGGAACGCGTTGGTGAGACCCACATTATATTTTTGTGTCGCTGGTTATGGGGAAAAGGATATTGGCACATTGGGTCTGAGATGTTAGACGGAAGAAAGTGCCCTTCGTCCGAAGTCGCTTTGAACTGGGGAGTAGCTAGCTGGTGGATTTGTTTGTCTCGATGCTTGAGGTTATATAGCTCTCTGGGGTTTGTTTGAGCTAGCTTTCCTACTCCATATTAATTCGAATTAATTAATATCAACCCTTTTCTGGTATTATAATACTGGTATTAGTTTGCGGCCCTCTTCGAAGCATATTGTTATTTCAGATTTGAAAGCCAGTGTCAAAGTAAAAAGAACTTTTGACTATTTTTTCCCCTCTACACATCTCTATTTGGAGGTTGTCGGTGTGAAGGGAAGCAAGCCTACAGCTGCATCTGTGCGTCGGTCTGTCGCTGGAAAACACGTAAAATTCCCGATTTGGTAGTTTGAGGCCGAGAACCCTCTCAACTTTACTACGTACATATTTGAGGAATTCTTCCACTCTCTCGCCCGATCTAGACTGTGACCTGTGGGAATCGCTAGGCCGCTCATGCTGTGGATACTAAGTGTAGATATGCTCTGTATACGTAGTAAAAGGGTTGCAAATCACTCTAGCTCAAGATAGCTCCCCCACATTTCAATTAATTAAAGCTCCAGAGATTTTCAGTATTCCTTGGGAGAGTCCCGATCCACGGTCCCTAGCAAACCTCTCGCGCTTGAGGCACTTTTTTGTGTTTCCTCTCATCTATTTCGTGCATGCACACTGCAGCTACCTTGCCTCATTGTACGAGAATATTAAGATGGCAGGAAAATCTTTGTACGAGAGAGTGTGTGAAACAGAAAAAAAAAAAAAAGTCAGTGCGGCCAGACAGCTCGCGCCTGCCATACCGGCTCAAAAGGTCAATGGATATCAAAGAAGAGAGCATTCCATCGGCAATGATTGACAATAATGTTAGAAGCTCGAAAGACCCATCGACTTATGCAGGGTTAGCTTCCCTTTTTTTTTTTTTTTTTTTTGTAGCTTGGAAGAATCAATTACGAACTCACAGCTCGAGAATCGATTCTGTCGGATCTCAAGCTATCAGAGCTTACCCTTGTCAAACCTCTCTCTACTTCTCCAAACTAGGCAAGAAAGCTAGGGTTGCTATTTACTATTTCCCTCTCTCTCCCTTTTTGTTTGTATGGACCTCTCACTGGTCTCTCTCTTTCTCATCCTTTATTTATCTCCATATCTTCCGCTCGGGTCCGTGGGAGAAGTTACCGTATTCGATATTTTGGCTCATCTTTTCATTCAATCTTGGTTCCTGAAAATCCGGACAAACACTAGCGTCCACGAAACTCGCCTTCGCAGTCAGGGGAGCACGAAAAGAGCAATCGGAGCCTGAAGAAATAGAGAAGGCTGTACGAAGCCGAGGAACAGGAACCAAACCATTGTTGTGATTGTTATTATTAATATTTTGTTTTCCTCAATTGCAATTGCAATCGACTCCTCTTCTTTTATTTATTTCTTTTCATATTTCGAAGTTTTCTATCGAATCTTCGAATCCGATCCTCCAAGTCTACGTTACGTTACGTTACAGCCGGCTGTGGTTTGCGTGTTTCACTGGGGCAAGCAAGCTCGCCAAAGCTATAGCCTGGCGATACACACTTTTTTTGCTGTTTCTGGGCACCAGGGAGTTATTTATTACACGGTAGTAGTAGCAGCAGACTCGACATTGCAAGGCTGAGCTGAATAACGGACGTAACGAAACGCCTACGACGCATACGACTTCTAACGTAACGCTACCAACAGGATAACAGCACTCGAAAGGACTACAAAACAATCCTGCAAAATTTATTACGGCCGTGCCTCTTTATTTTTCCAAATAACAAAAATTTCTGCGGCCAGATCCAGATCCAGATCCAGATCCAGTCCGGCCAGGCCTGTTTGACGACATCTTTTGTTGTTTTGTTTTCTATCTATCAGCTGGTGGCTTTTTTTTTACCCCCAGGCCCGAGAGCTCGAGGGTTCAGGTGTTTATCGTATCAGTCGCCGTCGTGGAAAGAGCAGCCTGCTGCCTTGCCCGTCCTGCCACCCCGCACTCTTTTGAGCCAATTTTCTCTGCTACGGCGTTTCCGACGTTATTTTGTTATCTATTTTTATTTTTACCGACGTCTATTTTTTTTATTTATTTTTTTTTTTGGGGGGGAATCTCTTTCTTCTCTTCCGACAAATATATCTCCATTTGCTTCTCAAATTTGCTCGTCAACTTTCTGTTGTGAGGTTTGGCCCCTTCCAACACAATCAACTGGTCAATAAGAAGAACAAGAGCCGGCGTCGACAAAGCAGCAGCAGCAGCAGCAGCAGC
>LDDX01000232.1:1093592-1115150 GCA_012184315.1 Arthrobotrys entomopaga
CGTGTCTGCCGTTCCGGTTGGCGATATTCGACTGGCCAGGCGAGAGAATTGGTCGGCCTGCAGGATCCGACAAACACTACTATCGCGGCGCTACTTTATTCAGCTCAGCTCCTCCCTCTGGATCTTCTTTATCTCCCTCTCTTTCTCTCTCTCTCTCTCCCCCCTCGATAGCCCGATTGGTTTTTGTTTTTGTTCTTTGTCGATTTATTTTTATCATCGGGTCAACCTCACGAAGCGACATTTAGGAGGAGAACCTACCCGCCGCCCGGAAGTCAGCGGTTACTACACCTTCATTCTTCTCGATCACTCGATTCTCATTTTAAAAGCAAGAGACGTTCAAACGACGCCAGATCCAACCAATACAATAATACTACTCAAACAAAAAATAAATCTGAAAGAAATTTCTCATCCATTTTGCTTTTTGGGTTTCTTTCGGTTTCGACTTCCGTGTAGGACAACAAAAGAAAGAGAGAGCGAAAGGGAAGTAGAAAAATAAAATAAAATAAAATAAAATTCCCCAATCCCTCGGGTCAGCACGACGCAGGAAGTCTACGACGGTTTTGGGATCGCGAGGTTTCAATAATATAGCCGCCATTAAGCATATATTCAACCATCCCAGATCCCCGTCAATAAAAAAAAAAAAACACACGGTAAGAGCAAAAGAGCCTACGTAGACGGTTGGTCCCAAAAGAGGCGTCGACGCAACTCCGGCCTAAACGAATTTGGAATATCATCGATTTCACAAGCTGGGGTTTACCCGGCGTTCAACCATCTGATTGGTCGGTTTTTTTTTCTCGCGAGATAATCGGTACTTTCGTTTTTGAACCCCAATTCCCACACTAAAATAAAACCGCGGGCGACTCTGGTCGAATCAACAGGTTAGTGAACGTTCCCCATACTACTAGTATACGCTCCCCCTCTTCGTCCCTTTCGAGTCTATTTTGTTACGGTTGGTCTCTTGTCGTTTTGTGAAAAAAGTTGGTTCCTGGGTTACAAGGGTAAAAAAGGTTCATACTCGATGCGCTTTGATTCGTCGGAGTCTTTTGTGTCTTTTAACCACACAACATCCACACCACCATACAAAACACCCGCGACTGGTGTTGTGCTTCCGTTCTCGGGGCCGATGCTTTTCTTCAATTGAAAACATCTACAATTCGTTTCTCTTTTCTCATAGAAAAATGAATGAATGAAAGAAACGGCCATGGTTGTCCTTCTTTCTTTCACCTCCCAGCATTCCGAAGGGAGGCATTTTCTATAAGCGAGAACTCGCCTTTTCACTTTTCGTGGACACCCCCAAAGAGAGAGAGAGATCAGATGTCATAATAGCTAGCTCCCCCGCCCCGCTTTTTTTTTAATTTGAACGAGTCTTATCATCTGGTCTAGTCCTCGCCTATGTGCTCTCTTTCACCGTCTCTTTTCCCTTCTTCGAATGGAGGGGCGAGGGACATTCGTGAAACAGAACCCTACTTAGATCCCGCCTTCCCATATTATTATCTATTCTCTATTATCAAAGAGAAAAGAAAGTAAACACGAGGTACATTGCATGAAAGCTCCCCGCTGGGTGGGTAACTCGAGTATCTTTTGCACTCGTATACCATACGATCTTTCAAAGGGAAACGAGGGCCGGCCTTTTTCTTTCTCGTTTTATTTGTTCGTGGCCAGTCCATCTGGGCCAGTCAGATGACGAGAGTCCGGTGTCATTTGCAGCGAAGCTTGTCCCTTTCCCCTCCATCCCGCTTCTTCCCTCCCTTGATGCATACGTATCTCGGGGTCTTAGGTTTTCTTGCGCAAGACGAAACCAAACGAAGGGGTTACCGAAGATTCGACATCATCTGGTGCTTGGCTCCTACGAATTGAAACCGGCCTCTTCAGGTTTGATATGCATCATTAAGAAGACACGGAAGACGATATTTTATTTCGTTTTTTATATATCTACAGTTTATATTTCATTTTTACATTTAACAACTGCACTGGGTATACCGATATTTATTTGTTATTTTTTATTATTTTAGAGAGTACAGACCTCCCCGACTGGGTACGACATCCCCGTTCTACTTCGGTCTTCGCGACAGGTACCATTATTATCATTATTATTATCATCGGACATTATTGGCACCACCGTATCAGAGTGGGGGGGAACCAGCTATTTTGGGACAGGCGAATCGCAGGACGGTCGGTTGAAGTGTTGCCCTGCCAGCCTCACCACTTTTTTTATATTCTTTTGACGTCCGCAGCACGGCCCTCAGGACATCCCCTCGACGACAGCCTCGAAAGTCCCGAATTTATAACTTTCGAGGATTACAAAATAAAATAGAATAAAATAATTAGAATAAAATAAAATAATATTTTATTCATGATACGACGGTAACAAAGGCTCGACTATCATCTTTCGCTCTTGATTACGATTACGACACATGACAGAGGGCATACACACATGGCTACAGCCGTCCAGTCGCCCTCTTCACATCCCCATACCTCCTACCGACTCTACTCTCACCACCATAACCCATTCTCGTCCTCTCACAGTTCCACTCCCCGATCGACTTTACAAAAACACTCGTCCTCATACAGGACAATAAGTAGCGGTGCCGCCATGGCCAGCTACTCAAGTTATGCATCCTCGACAGGCGGCGCCCGTCCGGGATCTTCATATGAATCCCAGCCGCAACATTTACACGGAAAACTACACAAGCGATCGATATCGAAAGAGACTTCGGTATCTGTCCCATCGCCGACAGAAGAGGAATTCTTCCCAGCAGACCCGTCACATCACAAAAAGGGACTCATCAAGCCTCTCGCGCTGTTGAAGAAAGTTGGGAGTTCGAGTAGTGGGAAACTGGATTTAGGCAAGGAAAACGGCGGGGCAGGAGGGGTGTATTATTCTTCGTCGTCGCCGTATATCGGCGGTCGCTCGTCCGCGACCGATGTCGCCAGTTTTGTTCCGACGCACAGGCAACAGCACAAACGTACGATATCTGGAACCTCTGCGAATTCCGGTGGAAGTGTTCCGAATGCGTATGGGAGGAGATACGCACCGACACCGACACAATCTTATCCTAATTCTATAGGTGGAGATTCCGAGTCTGCGGATGATGACGAGGAACCTGACTATGTTGGCGGGTTTGGAAGACAAAAATCGATACAGCAGCAGCAGCAGTCGCAAGGCTTGAAAATTGTCACCAGCTCGACGGGGTTGCCGTTGACTCTTCCTCCTAGGATACCCATCTCTGAAAGCGCACCGATATCACCCGTCACACCGATCGCCCGATCGATGACGGTGGAGTCTTTCGACCGAAAACGAAATGACTCCATTGATAAGAAACGTAAAGATTCCATCGATCGGAAGCGAAAGATTGTGGGTGGCAGAAACTCAAGCGAGGAGTATGTTGAGAGCATGAAGAAGGCTAGAGAAAAGTTTGAAGAGCTGGAGAGGAAAAAAGACGAGAAGGAGGAGAGGAAAGCGAGAAAGTCGATAAGCAAGGAAGAGAGAAGACGATCGATCAGCAAGGAAGAATCCAGACGGCCGTCGAATGACGGAACAGCCGCTGCCACCAACACCACCACCACTACCACCACCTCGAACCCAATCTCGAAACCTAGATGGACGCTCGCCAGACACTCAACCCCTGAGCTCGGAACTTCCAACGAGAAAACCATCGGCGTTCCTTACACCGGAGCCTCGGCACGACCGGCGAGCAACAGCCTTCGAAATGTTCCCATGCGGGCAGCCGAAGAAGGAAGACGATCCAGGAACGAAAAGAGAGGTCATCACCATGGCGGTGTTGCTCCTCCGAGGGGTTTTAAGAACCAATGGCAAGGGTTCGTGATGTGGGTTCAGATTGGATTCGTAAAGATGGGACGCAAGGTTCGCAGACTCTTTGAAAAGAAATGAAAACCAAAAAAGTTTACGAAATGACCGATATTTATTTTTGCTGCATCTTACTACAGCTTTGAAATGCGATATCTCCATCAAACCTCTTTTTCCGCCGATACAAAAATTTTTACGATACATCTGCTTCGTTAGACAACATCCTCCGTCACGGTCTATTTTTTCGCTGCTCGATAACTTTTGATACCCTCCATATGCCGACACTTACGAACAAATTTACTTTTACGACATTGACATTGAATTTTCTTTCTTTCTTTTTTTTTTCTTTATGAATTGGCATCTGCAGTTTAGCTTGTCCTTGCTTTTCTTTTTTTTTTTTGGATTCTTACATGGATATATCATCGGGTGCACTAGGTGTTTTTGTCATCTTTTATTTTGGGGATCGGAGTTTTTGTCTTTTTTTTTTTACTCAAATGTTGTACTGTTACTTTTTGATATAAAGGGCCATCCATCTACCTTTGAAGGAGTGGTTCGTTCGCACACATGCACAGACTGCTATCGATATATGATCGATCATTTTTTTTTCTTTCTTTTTTTTTTCTTTCTTTTTTTTTTCTTTTCCATCTGTCGGGATTTTTATACACGGATGGTTCGTTCCTTGTTTTTATATTCTCGGAGTTTTCATGGGTTTTAGATCCCACATACGTACGTACGCAACGACTATGATTGTCGACATGTCAAAGTTTTTTTTTTCTCTCTCTTTTTTTGTATTTTCTTACGCAACATGCATGCAAAGAGTACCATTCCCGCTGTCTATCCATTTTTCTACTGGGGAGGAACAGGGCCTATTGAGAAACAAAAAAAAAGAATATAACATTCATCTTCACCGATCGATCGTCTAGATATATCATTTTGGGGGTTTCAGCATTATATTATGATTTTAAAGATTTCTTGGAGATATATTAAACTTGGGAAGGATATCTTATCTTTTATACATTTTGGTTTTTCCTTTTTTTTGCGATTTGCGATTTACTGGATATTTATTATACTACGGATGGACTTGCAAGCTTGGGCTTGGTTATATATTATATATTATACTTTATACTACTATAGGCTAGTTCATACACGTTTAAATGGGATATATAAATACATATACATACTTAAGTATATATATATGGTTAAAAGTCTTTTGGCATCAAAGATCTTAAAGGGGGAAAGAAAATATCTTGGAGCTCATATCTATTATTTGTTGATTATTATTATCATTCGATCGTATAGTGACGATAGCATCATTCATCATTTAAGCTTCAACAAGCATGCATGCATGCTATACGAGTAAACGCTCTCTTGTAATACTTTTATAAAACCCAGTAGTAATTTTTCCCCGCCGGCGGCTCTAATACAAAAACGAAGAAGAATAGAGAAACTCCAATCCTTCTATCTAATAGGTATGTATGTCTGTATAATCATACCACCAAACCCAAACCAATACCCATTATCAAAAAAGAAAACCTAGCATCTCACACACCCTTTTAAGCTTTTTATAAAAAACTCCAATATCCTAGCCTCATTTCCAGCCTGCCTTTGCTTTGCAATAATCCCAAACAAAAACCCCCAAAACCCTAATGATCAAAATTTTCAAAGGCCCCAATAAACAAAGAAAAGAGTAGCTAAGAGGGGGGGAATTTTAAGCTCGACCCCACCCTTCCGCCCACGCATGCCAATCAAACCTCCTCAGATCCAACCTAAAAATCGAATATTTATCATCCCGCTGGTCGTCCCATCCATCTTCTAAGAATCGTGTTCTTTTGTCTACGGCTCTGATACGGGGATGTTCCCCGAACCATCTTGCTTTGAGCATGAGGTAGTAAAAGTATCCGGGGTACCAGTCTTCTGTTAACGCTGGTAGCTTGATTCTGCGTATTTTACCACCACCACCACCATCACCACCGTTACCACCACGGCTTGGACCGGCAACATTGCTTGGACCGGCAGCATGGCTTGGACCGACACCATCTGCACCACCTGCGCCCCCGGTAGTATTGAGATTGAGGTTGGGATTGTTGAAAGGAATCTGACCACCACCACCGGCACCACCATGACTTGGACCGGTAGCATGACTCGGACCGGCACCAGAGCTTGGACCAGCAAAATAGCTTGGACCTGCACCACCGACGCCACCGGCACCACCATGACTTGGGCCGGCACCTTGACTTGGATCGACACGACCTGCACCACCTGCGCCTTGGACGGTATTGAAATCGAGATCGAGGTTGAGCTTGTTGAAATCGAAATTAATACTAACATTCGGAGCGATACTGGTGGGACCCGCGGCAGTGAACACGTGATTGCCTTCACTCCCCAACCTATCCCACTCTTCATCAAACAGACGCTGCTTCTCCTGAGAATGCTCGATAATGCGGCTCCTAGCGTGCGCCTCCCCCTGCCACGGCATGACTCCAATCCTATAAGCGAAATCCAAATCTAGCTGAAACGCGTTCTTCTGAGACCTGGTCATCCGCCAGTTTTCAAAGATATGGTCGGTGACAGAGGAATCGTTGAAGGATTCCTCACCGTAAATCTTGCAATTGCTGAGGTTTTCTAACGCCAGACGTCTGACGTGGAAGAGCCACATGACTTCAGGGTTGGAACTGCGGTAGAAATTGACCTCCGCGCGGTTGAGGTTCGGGTTCGGTGGGATGTAGTTTGTTAGGTGGTCGCGGGGGGAGGGAGGGGGGGACTTGTAGTTTGGAGGTGCGTCGTTTGCGTCTTCGTCTGCGAAGGGGTCGGTTCCTGCTCTTTTTGAGTATCTGGCCACTGCGATTTCGGCGTTGATTTGGGATGCTGTGGTGCTCGGGGCGCGTTGGGTGCGGTTGGTTTCGTGGACGAGTTTGGGTTCGAGGTTTGGTGAAGGGCTTGAGTCCAGACGGGGACGTTTGGCTTGGCGATGTTCTTCTCCTGACATGATTTGTTCACTTTGTTCAATTTGTGTGTGTGTGTGTATGAAGGTGTGTGAAGGTGTGTGGATATCAAGAGACTCAGGTAAGTCTAGATGTATATTGAGAGATAGTATATACTTGAGTATGTGCTAGTAATGATAGCAGAGTAAGTGGAAGTGAGTTACTTGGCTGGTGTGTCTGTCTCCAGGTATCGGCGCGGGAAAAAAAGAAGACGAGATGCCTGGCCGGTGAGGTTGAAGATGAAGAAAGAAATACATCTTTTCAGTAGAACAGAGACGGAGACGGAGACGGGGATGAATGGAGGCGAAGGGGGGATGTTATTATTTATACAAGTGTTTAGGTCAAGTTTGATAGACAGGATTGACTGGCGATTGAAGATTTGAATTGTGTCAACATGTTATTATTATTATTTATATGATTTTATATGATTTATATAAGGTTTATATAATTTTATAAGTGATTACAGGGGTTCTATAATTATATTATATTGATATGTGAATATCGGATTGCCCGTTTTGGGAGGATTGGCGGGAGAGCCATATATGCATATTTCAACGTCGGTTTGACGCAGAAATGTGTTGACCCTGTTGTCGATCGAGTGCATCCCTCTTTTCCCATACAAATTTTATTTATTTACTTTTGTTCCTGTGCCGAATATATACTTAAGTAAGTACTTCAGTAAGTACTTATTATATCAATGCAATGCAATGAGATGGCGGCATGGGTGAACGAGTTGATTGATAAATAATAATATCTGGTTCCGTCTTCGCATTGGATGAGTCCCTCGGAATACATGCAACGGTGGGGAATTTCTTGCTGTCGCTGTCACCATTATTGCATCCCCTGGCTGGCTGGTTCATTCCATTCCTCGTCGCTTGAGCTGGAGCTCATCCTTGGTTTGCATTAAATTTGGCAGCTGCATCCTGGCCCACCGCGCTCCTTCGATACCAAGGTCCCAAGCTCAACCGATATTAGCTAATTAATAAGTACTAAGTACTCAAGTACTTAATTATCTGATGTGCTGCTCCCATTATTCCTGCTGTCGTCTGCGCAGCGACGGTTTGCTCGTTCAAGCGACTGCTCGAGTGAGACCGAGAAAAGAAAAGAGAAAAGAAAAAAAAAAACCTGCTGCTGCTGCTGCCTTTTGGAACTTTTGAGACCTTTTTTCTTCTCACCGGCATCTTTTTCGAGGAACTCTCATTTTAAACTTTTGAGTCTGAATGTCATGGCGTGCGAGGGATATCATTATTAATAAGAATAACATCAGACGAAAAAAAAAAATTCAAGCTTGACATGATTTTTAAATTTTTGATTCACCTCATCCCTTCCCTTCCCTTCCTTTCGTCTCCTTCGCTTCGCCTTTCGCCGCACGCGGGGTGGTCAACCTAGCTAGCTAAGTACTTAGCTACGTAAGTTGTCGGAATATATTGACCACAATTCCCGCTCCAAAAAAAAAAAAAAAAAAAAAAGGTCACCGCCGTCGCAGCCGCCTGCTTATCTATCGCTAAACCCCTACCAAGATAATTAAGTACTTAGTTACCATTCCTTCCATCTTCGCAAAACGACACGACGGCCGAAGCCTTTCTCTCTCTCTCGAAACTATTATTATATCTCGTTCACCATGCCGCGAGCACGAGCGCCGTCGGGCGCATCTACCACATCCTCACACTCGTTATCCGAGCACGATCCGGTATGTGCGATCCATTCCGAAAAGACCCCCTCCCTCTCTGCCTCCCATCGTCGATGCTCCTGGGGAAACTGATCGTGCGACTGAGCGATATAGCAAGAGTTAGGCACAATGTACGATTATCTCGCAAAGATTATATTATTAGGACCCAGCGGATGTGGAAAGTAAAGCCCCCATTTTCCCTCCCGGCTGCTATGCTATGTTTTTTCCAGCTCTATTTTGCGACCCGCACGCATCGGGATATAGTTTGGGATGTTTGGATAATCGAGATTATACAGTAGTGTGTTTCTTTTGCTAACCAATCGCCAACCTTCTTAGGTCTTGTTTGTTACATCGATTCGTTCGAGGCGAATGTCCGTAATTTAAACCCACTTCCAGCCACTCTCCAGCACGTCCGAGTCGACGACGACGACACAAGCTATTTAATCAATCATGGAAGCACGAGAGCTAACCCGCCGGTTATTCATCCAGGGAAGATTCTATCCTCGCAGACCATCGGCGTTGAATTCTCCTCCAAAATCATCAAAGTCGGCACCGGCAGTCGAAGGAAACGTATAAAGCTTCAGGTGCACCACCCCCCCAAACCCCCCACCATCACCCTCACGATAAGGACCATTTCTAACCTTTTCACTCGCAGCTATGGGATACTGCCGGCCAGGAACGTTTCCGCTCCGTAACCCGAAGCTACTACCGCGGCGCGGCCGGCGCCCTCCTGATATACGACATCACCCGCCGACCAACCTTCACCACCCTCCCCACCTTCCTCAGCGACGCCCGCGCTCTGGCAACCGAAAACCTCACCGTCCTCCTCGTCGGTAACAAATCCGACCTCTCCACCCCTTCCAACTCCCGCCCTACAACCCCGACCCAATTCCACTTTGCACAACACCTATCGGATAATAATACCACCTCCCCGCTACCCACAAACATCATCAACCACCGTCGAAACACCACCGCCAGCAACCACAGCGGCGGCGGCATCGACACACCCACATCCGGCGCATCCACACGCAGCTCCTACGGCGGGGATTCCTCCTCGAATTCCTTCTCGTCTGATATCACGATAAACGGGAATAACCCGTGGCGGGACTTCCATTCGTCGAATAGCAGGAGGGGAACGATACACCACGATCCTGATGTCGCTCGGGAGGTGGCTTCCGATGAAGCGGCGCGGTGGGCGACGAGCGTGGGGATACCCGTTGCGATGGAGACGAGTGCGCTTAACGGGGAGAATGTGGATGAGGTGTTTGAACGGCTGGCGAGGGTTATATTGACCAGAATCGAGCTGGGGGAGGTTGATCCCGATGATCCGAATAGTGGTGTTTCGTATGTTTATATTCCCCCCCCCCCCCCCCCCCATTTTTTTTTTTTTTCTTCTTTCTTGTTGAATATTTGATAAGTGGTGGTGGTTTTTGGTTGCTGATATTTTGGGGGGGCTAGGTATGGCGATAGTGGTGATTGGTCGATATCAGGACCTTCGACGAGTTTGTTGGGAGGGGGTACGAGGAAGGGGAAGAAGGGGCTGCCGAATGGACGGTTGGGAGGGTTGAGGGATTGGGAGGAGGTGTTTAGGATGGATCCTAGACAGAATAATAAGAGAAGCTGCTGTTGATAATGATAATGAGGAGGATGCAGCTGTGAGTGTTCGAGGGTGTAAGAGTTCCACAGACATCTCAGAGTTCTCTGAGATAGTTATTATACGACGGTAGGAATGGTAGCTTTTGTTTTTTGTTTTTCAAACGGGGTTCTCAATCTCCTTTGTTTGATGATCTTTTATAGCGATAGAATTATTCATTTTTTTTATTCGCCTTGTTGATATATAATTTTCTGTTTTTTATTTGCTCCCTACGCATGTTTTGAGTTAGCGGGCTGTATCTTGATATATTTTGTTATGGAATACCTGCATGGACACGATTGATGAATGGTTGATATCTGCTTGTACCTTATTGACTACTACCCTAATATACTACATTTATTTCAAGATTTTTCTTTTTAACTTGAGAATGAAATCTCTATTAGCTAGCTGTACATACACTCTTTTTCTCTATCCTACACGTCCCCTAGCTTTTGGTTAGATATGAATACACACAAAGCAGATACAGTATCGAATGGAAAAAAACGCCCGCCTTAACCTGAACAATGCAAGTAAGTACTTGTATATACCTAACTTCCCCCTCCCCCTCTTAAACTTTAGGTATCAACCGAAGGGACAGCTACGCCTCGTCGATGATGACATCAAAATCCCGTTCCGGTAGGTCTGCATAGGCAGATTGCATCGAAACATCAGCAGCATCCTCCAAACCACCCCCTTCTTCACCTTCGGAATCGCTACCAGCATACTCTGGAGCTTCAGCAATCACACCGACCGCTTTCGTTCTCTCGACTTCTAGCGGCTTCTCACCAATAATCTCCATAAACCTTCCAAAGACGTCTCCAACCGCTGGACTGGCATACGCAGGCGCAGGGAAGAGTTTAGCCAACATGTGACTTCTCACAACCCTTTCATCGCCACCGTCCGCTGCATCAACCTCCGCATCCTCAACAGCTTCATCAATGGTAGCTTTCTCCAAAAATGCATTCGCCAGCCCCCCGACCGCGTCGATATCCTCCAGATACCCGCTGCTGCTCTGTCCACCGGCAGCCCCTCCACCACTCACGACCCCGCCGCTGCTCAAAAAGTAAACGTTCGCAGCTCCATCCAACCAAAAGTATCCGTTCCCACCCTGTCCGTTCGCTGCACCTTCCAGCGCCAAAACACCATTCGTCGCCGTCTTGCGGCATAACACTTGGAAATCCTCCACAGCAAACACGGTAATCTTGCTCGCCGTGTTACCAGCCCTCGTCAGATCCTTCTCCTTCCCCTCCCTGAACAATGGATAGTTGACCGCCACAGCGAACGTCCCGTTACTCTCGTTCGTCGCCAGATGGATGTTTGGCACGAAATTGTTGCTATCCAATTTATGTCTTCCCCCGACTAACGGTTTGAGCTCACTGGCCCATTCGGCCTGACCCTTCACCAAATCCCAAATCACAATCCTCTCCGCCCCCGCGATTACCAAATACTTGCCCACGAAAGAGATCGCGAACACCCTCCCGGTTTGCAACCCGCCAATCTCCTGTTGGCAATTCCCCAAAATAGGGTCGATAATCGCAACGACCCCGTCCTCCCCATCGGAATAAGACACCGCGACCACACTACCATCAGCAGAGTACGCTATCCTCCCGTCTTTTATAGCTCCAGGCGCGGTCCTGAACAGCTCCAAATTCCTCCTACAGTTCCACACCACCATATCGTCCTTTTCGACCTTCACCCCAGCCCGGGTTCGCGCTCTCTTACCCCAGATCTTAATCGTCCCGTCGCCACCCACGGACGCAAACATGGCTCCGTTGGGTGAACCTGTGAGATCGGCGACATCCCCCGCGCTGCCGGTTTCGGATACCCCGTGCGGACTCTCAATCATGCTCACGAGCTCCCAGGTACTCGAACCCGCGTTCCACCTCCAAAACCTCAACACCACCTCTTTCGCCACCGTCTCCGAGAACCCCGGCTGCGGGGCACCCAAATCGACAAAATCTCTCGCGGGGGCAGCCCACTCGTCAACGCTGGCGAGCCACATCCCGTCCCCGGAGATACTCAAGAAACGTACGTTAGGTTCCTTGACCTTCCCGCCTTCCGGGTTCACATTCTTCATGGACACCAACGTCCGCGTGATGGCTTGTTTCCCCACGCCGCGATCCTGGCTCAAATCGAACGTCTGCAAAAATGGGTACGAGCTCTCCCCCTTTTGACTCACAGGCGCCGCTAGCAATATCTGCATCGAATCCCACGGGTGTTTGACGCAAGGTATACGCCATTCGGAGGTGACATCCGCCGCCTCATTCTTGAGCTTTTTGGAGACTTTCCCGCCCTTTTCGTAGATTTTATGGTATTCCTCACGAAGGAAGACGCGGGATTGGATACCCGAGATTGAAGACGTGGGTTTCAGTTCCGTGGTGGAGATTGTGAGGATGGAATTGTCGGCGAGGATGAGTGCGTAGGAGGAGCCGGAGGGGGAGAGGGTGATGTTTTTGATACCCGCGCCGAGGTTGGGGAGGGTTTGGCGGGAGTTTGTGGATAATTGCCAGAGTACCAGAACGGTTTCGCGGCCACCGGAGATGAGATATGTCCCTATAATTAAATAGAAATGTTAGAAAAGGTTGGGTGAGTTGTGATAGATGGGGCTAGGATGTGTACGTACCATCTTGAGAGTATTTTAATGCACCGACACCGGTTCTATGCCAGTGGAGTTTGGACTTTACGACATTATGTGCAGCGGTTGGGGCATTTGGACTGAGTATGTCGTGGTATATGAATATTTGACCGGTGTTATCACCGACCGCGACATCGCCCTGGATGCCACTGCCGGATTTCTTCTGCCTAGTGATGGTATCGATGGCTAGAATCTTTTCTGGGGTTGATATTTTCCTGATACGCCATTCAGAGTTCGTGGCGAGGTCTTGGGGTGCTTGACGTTGGCGGTTACCGATATAAAACGACTCGCCCGAGTCGACCACAAATGTATTCGCATCCGCGATTACAAGATGGCGTGGTCGGGCTTCATCGATGGATAGAATCGTGCGGGATTCGAGCGTGGTAATGGTCGGGTCTGGAATTTTGGGAACGGTGATTTCTCTGATCTCACGGGTTGCTTTGCGGGTATGGTCGCGGAGGGAGTGTTCGTGGTAAGTCCATAAGGTTGTGGTTTCGGAGTCTTGACCGGATGGGAGAACGGACAGACCGCACCAGGCGAGGTACTGGCCCTTTTTAAGGTCTGTTTTCCAGCAGCCTTCGATCGTGCCTTCGGTCCAGTCCCACAAAATGAGATCGCCGTTGAAGGTGATGGTGTATACCTGGGATGGATTGGTGGGATCGAGAGTGTAGTTTGCGATTGAAGAGTAGTTACCCGCTGGAGTGTAAGAGAAGGTTGTAGGAGGAGGGCGAAGGTGCTGTAGAGTACGATAGAGGAGGGATGTCTTTGTGGAGAAGATTTTGAGAGACGGTCCTTGTGCTAGGAAAATGTACTTTTCGTCGGCAGAGAAGACGAGAGTATTTGTGCTGAAACGACCACCGATTGGTTGGGAGACTTTCCACTCTTTGGCTTTGGATAGTCTTTCCTTTTCACGTTTTGCACGGATGGAAGGCTTTTCGATAGCACGAGACTTGGATGGTAAGGTGGATTTGGGAGGAGCGGGGAGGTCTTTCTCGATGATGTTGGTATGAACGTCGTCTTGATTAGTTTCTGGAATGACGATAGAGGACACCAGCTGCTTCTTCCTTTTCTCACGCTCTTCGCGACGCTTCGCTTGCTTTGCTTCGGTTGTCAAGTCGTTGAATCGCTTGTCCTTCTTCTCTTTAGTCGGTTTAGCAACTGACAGAGATTGTGATGATGCACCCTTAGGCTTCGAGCCATGTGAAATAGAGTCGGCGACTGCATTTTCAGCAGCGCTATCGGTCTTCTTGGCTTTCGACTTTGATTGTTTAGAGGAGGACGGCTTTTCGGCTTCTTTCGCACGAGGTGCAGACTTTGCGCCTGAAGACTTTTTGGACTTGCTGGGAGTCGAAGAGGTCAATGCAGCCTTGGATGCATGCTTTGGCGGTTTTGTAGATAGAACCGAGTCTGCCATTGTCACTGCTACCCCTACGGAAAGGACTTCTTGCGGCAGTAGTCGGTGTGGTGGATGATGATGACCGCGGGTGGTCGATGGTTGAGGTGGTTGTGATTGTAGTGAAAGATTTCTCGGTGTCGTTCTTCTCTTTTTTTTTCTTCCCTTTTCTTTTTCGCCTAAATTTTTTTTTTTGCGGCTTAAATCGAGCAACTGTTTTGCGACCAACCTCATCCCAACACCCATCTCATCATCATCGTCAACCCCAGCACTCGAATCCAGACGACTTGTTCTTCCTGTTCACAATCATCCGCAGACACGATGATTATTCCCGTCCGCTGCTTCAGCTGCGGCAAGGTGTGTTTCCATTTTCTCCATCAGCTAGATTATTCCTTGACGCTTACAGATGCCAATGTCTTCTCGCGACACAACCAGGTTGTCGGTGATCTCTGGGAACCATACATGCGACTTCTCGAGGAGGGTGTAAACGAAGGGTCCGTTTCTTCCATACCGATACACTCTCGAACGATTAAAGACAGACTTCTACCTGGATAAGAGATGAGATGAATGCTGATGGAATTTTTTATGGGACAAAAAATAGAGACGCGATGGACCAGCTCGGGTGCAAACGATACTGTTGCCGGAGAATGATCATGACACACGTGGATCTGATCGAGAAACTACTGAGGTCTGCTACATATTCTCTTCTTCTTATGTCGCCGTTCGGTTCTCGGATGATGGAATGTGGAGAGTGGAGAATGCTGACGGATCGGACGGGATAGATATAATCCTACGGAACGTGCACTTCGATTCCAGGCGAGAAGCGCGAATTAGCCATTCCTTTCTTCCCCTCGACGTCGTACATGAGCACTCTTAATATTGGACGGGACGCGTAATTTTCTTGGGGGAAAGGTAGTGAGGAGGTATGAGAGTTTGAATCTACGATAAGATCATGTCTCGAATTATTGCGGAAGCTTGGCTATAGAATGGAAATGAACTCTCTCGTGCCCCAGACGGGGTAGTGGATCGAAATCTGGATGGGAAACAACAAAAATAAGTAGAGTCCGTGAGCTTTGCTTCTCATGGTTTTCCCGCCTACATTTAACTGGGTTTTTGAAGGTCTGAACTCTTCACGAGCTAGCTCTTCCGTACCATTATACTTTCCCACCCTTGCGCTTCTCTCGAAGCTCTTCAACAAATTGAAGACGAAAGTTATTATTTGTCTTCTTTCTTTTATTCAAAAAAACCGCCCTTTTTTCTTTCTTTCTTTCTTTCTTTCTTTCCTTTTTTTGTGGTAGAATAGGAACCGAGGTAGCACTTATAAGAGATCTATGGCGTTCATTGGCTGGTTTTGTTAACATATATTTGGCCGTACATAGCATTGAATAGAAAATTGATCAATTCCACCACCAAAAGAGTCTTCTGTTGGCCTATAACGGCCGTCTTGTGAATTGAGTGAGCTTAGCGACGCGGATAGAACACTGACTTGTTTATACATCCGTTTTTTTTTTTTTTTTTTTTTTTTTTTTTTTTTGGCTTTAGCCGTGCCAGACTATGCTGTGGTCTGATGGTAAGGTAAGCTAGAATACCGCATTGGTTTGATGTGAAGATGTCTCACCTTTTTCGGACGAACCAAAGATTTTTTTTATTTTTTTATTTTCCTAATTTCTTTTTTTGTATCATTTTTTCAACTCTTTCTCGTTCGCTCGTTCGGCTCGTTCTTCTTCTTCCCTCTCAATTTCCTCACTCTAATTTTCTGTCTGCACTGAAGCTATTTGCCAGCTTCCACCATTCCCCCGATCCTGCCATCACCCCAGCTTCCGCTCCCTCCGCGATATTCACACTCTGTACCGGCTGCAGACTCACCGCCTACGGCAAAGACTGTCCAAAAACGAGCCCGGGCTTGTGTCCATCCGGCGTCCTGGAACCGACTATCAAGTGCGTTAAAATCGCTGGTTGCAAAGCTCTTGGCCCTGCCAGAATTACCAGATTAGGTAATCTAGAATTATTCAAACAACCTCAGCCAATCAAATCGCATTCCCTCAACAAACTATCGACAGTATATTCAACCTAGCTACGAAGTACTTCCCCAGAAAATGATAATAATAGTTTAATTCTTTCCTTAATACGGCGTGTTCGCGACCTTATCGTAATCGCATAATACGATAATCATCTTTATTTCTTTCTTTCTCTCTTTCTTTTTTTCTTCCCTTCCTTCTCATACAACCTTTGGTTCAAACGGGCTTGGAACGTTCTTGTGCTCCTAGATCGGTCTTGACTATCAGCATTTCGGATCTATTCAAGCTATCCACTCAAACTTCGAATAACCAATTTTCACTATTCACTAAAATCCATACAAAATCAACATGGCTTCGGCATTCGGGCTGCTGCCGGCCATAGTTGCTGCTGACGGCCAGCAGACAGGTCCTTACCGACCAAAGGCCTACCGGACCAAAGGTACCTTTTTGCTCTTTCCACGATTGCAATTGTTAACTTGCCTAGACGCGATCGTATTACTATTATTATTAAATGGACTCCATCGTACTGACACAGAGTTTGCGCTCTACATGCATTGTAGGAGGACGTCCCGCTTGTCTCGTCAATGCTTCCGTCACCGGATGTCCCGACAACACAATTATCGCATTCGGCGGCTTTGACCAGTTCACGGATGAAGGTACAACATATATTTCCTACTTTGCTTTCGAAATTTCCGAAGAAAAAAGGTTGTTGACGGTGACTGTGGCGGTGTTATTCTAGTTTACAACCATGTCTTGCGACTCGATCTATCAACTTTTACATGGACCCTCGTCGACAATTTCGGAGAGATTCCGTCCGTCCGAATGGGTATGTTTTCACACGGATATACATATATATATATATATATTTACATATGAGGTTGGAAAAACTGCTAACAATCCCGCAGGCCATACGACCACATTCTGGCGAGATAACAAACTGATTGTCTTTGGTGGTGAGAACGAGAATCGAGTCTACCTTGCCGATGTCTACCTCTTCGACATTACAACATCCACTTGGTCCCAACCCCAGATATCCGGTCCCATCCCGCGTGGCCGCTCGCGTCATTCAGTCACCTTGCACGAAGACAAACTCTTCGTTATCGGAGGAACTAATGGTTCCGAAGTTCTGGATGACCTCGTCTACTTGGACCTTAACACCATGACCTGGAGTCGTGCATGGAAGTTTGTTGGCCGTTTCGACCACACCAGTTGGGTGTACAAGAACCGTCTCTATGTCTTTGGTGGCCTGACTCAAGATATGGACCGTACCGGCGAGCTCTGCTGGTTGGATCTGTCAGAGCATCCAACTTGGAAATCCTTCAACGGCCTGACCCCCCAGCTTTCCCAAACCAACTTCAGCTCCCATGACTCTCGCCCGGGTCGCAAAGAACGCCTCGGCCCAGCTATGCTCTCAGCACCCTCAAACTCTCAAACCCGCTACGCATCGCCTCTCCGTCAAACCGCCAATCCATTCGCACCAGGCACTGTCAACTCTGTCCGTTTTATCCGAGGAACAGATGTACCTGCTGAGGCTGTGGGCAATCACTTCCATCACTTTTGCAATAACACACTCTTGGACTTTGTCACTGCTGCAAATACCATCCGGGATCACGACACCTCGTTATCCGCATTAGACCTCGACACGCTCATCTGGAAGCATCTGGCCGACGGTGAAGACATCTACGTAAACTCAAACTACCGCTGGCACTATCTCGCCATCTCGCATGACTCCACAACCGCATTCCTCATCGGCTGCCCGCTCGAAGAAGAGGGTGGGCAAGAATCAGAGTACCTCTCCGACATCCTCCCCATCGACCTCCGCCGCTACGGTATGACGAACGAACGCAAAGACGGCGAACTCGGAGGGCCCGGCACAATCGGCTTCGACCTCGCCTCAATGTTCGACGACCCCTCAACCGCAGACTTTGCAGTCACAGCTCTCAACGAAAACTACTACGCCGACGACGAAGAAGCGGTATGGGCCATGGTACCCCACCCGCGCGGATCCCCCTCCTCCTCCTCCCTAACACTCCAAGGGACCGGCTCGCTGGCCGTAACAACCACAACATCCCACACCAGTACCATGATGCAACAATCGCCCAGCTCCTCATCCGCAACCAGCCTCAACAGCAACATCACCCCTATCGATCCCTCCATCTCCGTTCCCATCCACGTACATAAACTCATCCTCCTCAGCCGCTGGCCCCACTTCCAGCGCCTCTACGCTGCAAAAATGGCAGAATTCCACACCGGCCGCCTCCACATCCCCGAACCGTACAGCGTCGTCAAAGCTTTTCTCTACTTTTTATACACCGACAGCATCAGTCCCAGCGTTCACTGCCCCAGTCTCGCCACAGTCGGGGGTCTCCTAGTCATGAGCAACATTTACAACATCCCCCGTTTGCGATCGTTGTGTTTGGGGAGGATTAACAAGGAGATGGATGTGGAGACCGCAGCGGGAATATGGGAACGTGCGGGCGTGGCAGGGGAGACGATATTGAGGAGTAAAGCGGCTAGATATTGTATGATGCACTGGGGACGGGTGGTGAGGAGCGAAGGGTTTAGAAAGTTGAGTAAGAAGGCCATGTTGGAGTTGTTTGAGGAGATTGATGTTGAAGGGAGGATATTGGGTGGTGAGGAGTTGGATGGGGTGCACGGCGGCGGTAGTGGTGGTGGTGGGGGTTACGGATTTGGAGGGACGGGGGACGGAGATGGAGATGATGGAGACGGAATGGAGATTAGTTAGTCGCCCCCGATTGAACAAGAGAGCTCGAATTTGAGATTTTAGCTTTTCCTTTTCCTTTTTTTTTTTGTTTTATAACTGAGAATGAACGGGTGGATGGATGCATCGGATCGGGATACAATATTGGTATGCATGCTTTTGGTTTTAGCGAGGGTGTTGACTTTGTTGCATTTTTTTGTATGGCGTTTTTCTTCTCGATTCCAACGACGGTATGGGAACCAAAAAAATCAAATACATATGGCAGATGGGTATGGTAGATTGAGGACGGGAGAGGATGTGAATATGGAAGATTCTCCGGTTTTGAGTTTTTGAGAGAATCGGTCAAAGTACATATTATTGGAAATTACAGTATAGACTACCAACACTCTAGAGATTGAATACTATTAGCTATTGATTAGGTTTGTAATTGAAATACATATGGTCCTCTCATTTCATCTTCCTAAGGGCATGGATTGAATGTTTATCTACATATATGTTTTTTATTGTATCTGAATAGCTTTTGTGATCGGTAAACTCGAGATCACCATTTATACACAAGGTATACCATACCTTATGACGTTCATCTACTCCCACCCAACCTGTAACAATGCCGACCAAGCAACCATAGCGCTTTAAATTCTAAAGTATACTAAAGAACCATAGTTTTATTGCTTAATTCAAAGTTTGGCCTACGTGCTCACTCGATTCATCAATAGAATACATCATTCCAAAACCAAAATCAAAACCATCACAAGACTACCAAACCGCTTCACCAACTCGTCAATATATTAAATACCCTAAATTGTAAAAAAAAAAAAAAAACTGAATTTTTCCCCAAATTAATAGCACGAGCGGTATTAACAATCTCTTATAAACAAACAAAAAAGTTTGATACCAACATGCATCCCGCCCGCCAATCTGACGGCTGGCTAGCTAGCTTCTTTTTTCTCTTTTATGCACACACCATATGTATATATCCAATCTTGCTGTTTTACTCTTAAAGAAATTTTGAAGGGATTTAATTAAGACTACTATACTAGTATAGCCTATATATAAACGAGTACTGTACGTACATATATATATACCCGCTTTATATTTATACTACGTAAATTATATTATCATGTCATGATTATAAAAATATATGAAGACCGCGTACATATAATAACTTGCATGCAAGTTTGTGTATGTAATATAATATTAATGTGTGTATATGTATATATATGTACGTCCGTCGACTCGGCGAGCTAAAACGCACGGACCAGTTCATTTATATTATGTTCTAATTTATCCTCTTTCGAAATGTATGTAGGTAAACATCTAGCCTAAACTCACACCACACACCTTCCACCTCACTCTTCACTAACCGAAGAAGTATCACGAAAAAAGTAAGTACTTAAGTAAGTATACCGAGTACAAAGTAAACTATGGATACCGTCCAAAGCTCCTCCTGAGATTCCATTCCATAACCGGTACCTCGTCAACCCAGTCCAACCTTCTCTCCCCCATCCCATGCCAGACACTATACTCCCCATCCGAGCTGACATCCTTATCCACCCCGCCGACAAACTGCACGTGATGGATAAAGTACTGCTTATTGTTATTATTATTATTATTCGTTCCTTCCTGTTCCTGCTTCTGTTCCTGCGGTACGAGATCCGTATGTGGTGTAGGTGTAGGTGTGTGTATCAAGTTTTGTAACAGACGGGGCATCCAGACTCGTGACTCTTCCCACATTTGATGGTACGGTATCGGTTGAAGCGTACTACCACCCGGGAGGAGGTCATGTGCTTCTGAAGTTCCTGGCGGTGTAGATAGGAACGAGGGAGGTATAGATCCGGACGTCGTAGACGTGGGGGTTAGTGATTCTGAGAGGGAGAACCAAGTGGGGTGCATTTCATCTGTGCTATAGGTTTTTTTTTTAAAAAAAAAATTGAAGTTGAGAAGGGTTAGTAATCAGCTAAAGGGACGGTTAGGGTTCGACGCAGGGGAAAGGCTTTTTGAAGGATGAAGGCTGGCTAGCTAGGGAGAATTAAGTTCATTTTTTTTTAAAAAAAGTGGTTGATAGCTATAGCGCGATAACAAATGCCTTTTTTTGTTGCGATAGCTGGGGATGAGATGGAATGCGAGATAGTATGGATGGAGTATATCCACCTGTCCGGCCGGGTTTGTTGCCCAGGCCAGGTAGGTTTGGTAAGCTGTGCATACAGCCAATTTCGAATCTTAACCAAAGATCCCAAGCTGGCTAGCCTCTCACCTCGCTTTTGAAGGCTTGCATAGACGGGCTCGTCTGGAAGAATTATCGGCGATGCAATATGGTATCGTGTCATATCATATCATGTTCTCCTTGACCCTCCCCAGTCCCTGGTAAATTAAACCAAGCTTCGAAACAAGTTTAAAAAAAAAAAAAAAAAATACTGACGAGGGTAAAGTTTAAAGAAACGAAAGTCGATCCTTTTGATTAGAAGTGGATCTGAAAAAAAAGTGGATCTAGATAGATAGGAGCTCTATGATCACGAACTACGAAAGGGGGTTGACGCATTCGTGATGACGATTGTATAAAAGGATTTCGTCTATGACACGATATTAGGCAAGCTGCAACCGCCTCGTAGACGATGCATGATGCTTATCCCACCATGCCCGAAATATAAACCTGTCATATGATCTCCCACGGGGTATATATATAAATATATATATATATA